>SKCR01016276.1:0-52319 GCA_019454045.1 Zanthoxylum bungeanum | reverse complement strand
ACCATTTCTAAAATCTGATTTCTGATAACTATTTTCTGAAAATCAATATCTGAAAACCCTGTTTCTGAAATTCTGGAATCTGGAAAATGGTTTGTATCTGAAAACCTTGACGTATGAGGGCGTTACGTATCATCGTCCCCCATATGCCTAACAAGAGCCAATAATACAAATCCATGTCTTTCGGCCGTTACGTATCACCGTCCCCCAAAACATGCCACTACTGTCCCTGAAACTGGTGGTCTTGGGGCGTTACGTATCGTCATCCCCCAAGCCACAAACTAGAACTGTGGGTGCGGATCTATGCTACCTTCCACGCTCTGAAACTAGGGTCTAGGGCGTTACATATCGCCGTCCCCCTAGCCCTAAACTAGGATCTGGGGGCGTTACGTATCGTCGTCCCCTCAGTCCTCTACATGTGCACATGTTCTCTGTCCGTCAATTCCAAATTGTATCAAGTTACATATTGGGGGTGGGTTTTTCCCCCATGCCCCGAAAAATAATAAAACTCATGTTGAAAACATCTCTTGCTAAATCCTTTCTCAAAACATACTAAACATTATATAATACAAAAATAAACTTGGCTAACGCCCTAATTGCTGAAAACATAAGTCTGGTATTTAAAACTATTATAAAATAAATCAACTTAAGTAGAAGTGTGTCCACTCACTGATTTCAGAATTTGGATGACATGAGTCCCCTCATCGAAGAAGATCGTAGTTCCTGTGGATAAATCTATGATCAAAAACTTGATTAGTATACACGTTGTAAAAAATGAACATCGGAACTTAGCTAAGCAGAATGATGCATCAACATATTTTATTTATAAGGCTTATCGTGCTTATATCTCAATGTAAGGTATGCATACGAACTGATATGAGACCCTAAGGAATGTCTCTAACACGCTAGGGTGGCACTGGGGTGGTTTACACTGATTTTGGAGAAATTATGTGCCACGCGTCACGACATAACTCCTTGCTCGTCGCGACACACAGCGACAAGAAGCGTGCAATCAGTTTTCTCTTTCGGGTCGCGACGCGAATCCCTTTAGCGTCTCGACGCGGATCCGTTTTCTAGGATTTTCTTCTTCATCATCAAATCTAACTCACCCAATATCAATACCTAATATTTCCATACTAAAAACCACAACAGAAAACATCAACATACATCATCTCACACATTATAATTCAAGTTAACATCCTTAACATTCCATTAATCACATCATTCTCACACTTGACTTAAACCCTAGGATTTATTAAACTTGGTTACTTATGCTACAACCAATTTCTTCTCTAATTAATCAACAATAATCAACCATATCATGCCAACATTTCTATTTTATTATCCATCTTCCAAAATTCATCAACTTAAATTTTGGGTCAAGCTTTTTTACCTTTCTCTTCTTGGTTTTCTTCATTCTCAAAACCCTCAATTGATGCTCATTTTCTCCTTCTTTGCTTCTTTTTCTCCTTTCTTCTTCCTTTTATTTCTTTTCCTCTCTACTTCTTCTTATTCTTTTCTTCTCTTCTTCCCTTTCTTTCTTTCACGTTTCTTGCTCTCTCTTTTCTCAATTTTGGGGATTCATAAATAGTGTTTCATTTAAATACTTGGCACTTAAAAAAAAATTAGAAATGTGTAGAATTTTGGAGAAACATTTAGAATTTACTAGAATGCCCTCAGGTACTATTCATCTGAAATTTTAATATGCATTTTTAGCCCATTTGTGGTTTGAATTTGGAAAAAATGTTCCATGTGAAAACTGTAGATCTCGATCTCAGCTTTCTGATGATATAAAATTTATAAAACTCGGAGTTCGTATGATAAAGTTATGGCTCGAATACCATGGGCTGTTCGGAGTGGTACATTATACAGTCTCGTATCGGAATTTCGGGGAATTAATCGATCATCCCCAAAGTCATTCCATGAGTGTATTTGAGTCCGAACCTGATTAATATTATGTTACCTTCATCCCGTAATACCACAGTACTACAACGTAACAGTAGTAAAGACTACCGGTCGTTACAATATTTAGATATTTGTATTAAGTAATTATTTAATTATTTAATTATTAAATAATTAGAATAATTAAATACATTTATCTACATCATGATTATAGTTGGACTTGACCAAGTGTAATTGGTTACACTTGTATTAGTTATAAAGAAGAAGAAGTCAATTTGAATTTGGCTTCCTTTTAAATGTTAAAAAAATTACAATTTTTTTTTCCTTTTATGCCCATTTCGTTCAAACCCTAGTATATAAGGGTTTCATTTTTCATTTGCTTCATAATTCTAAGCTTTCAAAGAACACAAAAACATGAGAGACTTGAGAGGAAAAATGAAGAAGAAACCAAGAAGAAAATGAAGAAAACTTGCAAATTAGTAAGTAATTTCAACTTTTCTTTAGAAGAAAAAATATTTCTTTTATTTTTGGCTACAACATATGTTGTTCTCTTATTTCTCTACTCTCTTTTGTTTGTGTTATGGAGTTTGGAAGCTTGAATGAAAGATGTATGCATGTATATAAACAATGTTTGCTTATTAATGGTAAATACGCACACTTTTGGTCATTAGATGACTTGGTTGCCATTCTAGGGTTGTTAGGCCACTCAATGATAACCTAGAATTATTCTTGAGTTGTTTCATAATGGTGAGACTTGATTGGTGTTGTAGAGATTAGATTAAAGTGTTGGATTGTGTTAATTTGATTAATTGAGAAATTAGGGTTTCAAACCTAAACCAAAATTGGGGATTTTCATATATATGTTGTATTTTGATACATATGAGATGTATAAATTATTTTGGTAGTGATTGAAAATCACTTAAAATTGTATTTGACAATTTAGGACCAAAATGATCAAAATACCAAATATTTGGGGCTCACGGCAATAAGCAAAAATCTGGAAAAAAATTTATAGGTTGCATTTTAATGTATATAAGATATAAAATCATTTTGGTAGTAATTGGATTTCACCTAATCTTGTATTTGAAAAATTAGAACCAAAATGAACAAAATGTAAACTTTATGGGGCATTTCCGTAATTATGAAAAATCTGGAAAATTTTTCAATTTTCTGTTTTTAATGTATATTTGATGTACAAATCATTTTGGTTGTGATTGGAAATCACCTAAGCTTGTTTTTAATAACTTAGGACTAAAATGATTAAAATGGAAAGTTTTGGGGTTGTATAGTAATTTACTGAAATTATGATTTATGGGTTAAAAATTTATATTTTTGAGTATTGAGTGATTAAAATAAATAAGTTTATCTTAATTACCCAAGAAAAATTAAAGAAATGGGAAAATTTTGATTTTCCCGTATTCCGCTGCGTAACCCGGGTATTTTGCCCAAAACCCCAATAAAATGGTATCAAAGCTAGTCTAATTCTTGGCCCATGATATGATTAGCCCTTTAAATTTGACATTTAGTCTAATCGTTACATGATGCATGCATATTTTATTTAATTTGATTAAATAATGGTGTAGGATACTTTATGGAAAATTCCCATTAAATAAGCAATTAAAGTATATTATGAATACTTGTTTCTTGGTTCGTCTTGTCAATATGGATATAAATAAATTTTTATGGCTATATCCGAGAATGTGCCAAATCAGTGAGGGTATAGTCGATAGAAATCTATTTATACCGGATGTATATTTGATACTAGATAAATTCAAGTGAAATTGAATTCCTGAACGTGCCAAAGCTGTCAGGACTACATCGGTAGCTTGAGTTTGTCATAGACAAGTGAAGCCTTGATACGCCTCATGTGAACGTGTTAAAGCTGCCACAATGAGAAACGGTCAGAACCAAAAACAGGAGTCACAGTGAGTGTGATTGACAATGAGTTGTCTACCTATGAATATACGTAGGCAAGAACGTGCCAAAGTTGTGAGTCAAAATATATTCTTGGGGTCCACCTCTCACTATGAAATTCAATTTAATCATTGCATTCCTGTTTTCTGTTGGGGATTATGGTATTACGTAAAATAGTGGGATGCACTGCTTGGATTAAAAATTCCATAACTAAGGCAGTGTGTAATATTATGAAAATTACTGCTTGTGTTTCCTTTATTCTTTTATGTTGATAGAATTAAACTTCTAATCCACTACATGCATATTATTTATATATGTTTTCTGACCTGACTTATGGTTGCAGTTTTCTAGAATAGGTTCTAGATATCACTAGACATAGATATAATTAGATTAGTCTAATTTTGTCATATGATGACTTGTTGTCATTCTAGAGTAATATGACCACTCTTGTAATATCTAGAATTGTTCTTGAGTTATTCATTTGTGGTGGTTTTGATTGGTGTAAATATTAATACGATTAACGTTGAGAATATTGGATTTAAATCATGAAAAATGATATTTTTTGCTTCCAGATCAGATTTAGAAATTCTGAAATTTTGGTGATGAAAAATATGTTATTTAAATGTATTGGATGTGTATTGTGCATGGGAATAATTGTCGAAAATTGTTTCGGAGTGAAAAACGGCGTTACCGAGTGAGTTTCGGGCTTACCGGGCAACGGCTGCCCAAGCAGTGAATTGGTCACTGTTCGAGCAGCCCATGAACTGCCCAAGTACTATTGGGGTTGACCTGGGCAGCCCCCGTATGTATTGGTTGGTCGGTTCGGTCAAAAACGCGTTTTATGCTATTTTGCGGAAAAACGTTTTCGTAAAAGTATTGCAATGTTTTCTAAATTATTTATATCGTTACTTGATATCGATTATAATATTTAGGTGAAATATGAATGAATTATTCATATTGGCTATTGAATAATTTATCCGGTAAGTTTAAGAATTTTAAAGTTACGATTTCGCTCGAACCGCGCTTTCCGCTGCACTTGAACCCAACAATGTACTCATCTTTTGATTCTGTTATAACAGTTTTGTACGTTCATTCAATGTAATCCTGTTTCATATACATCTGTAGTATCAGTGTGTGTGATTGCATTGGCGCGCTAGGCGGCTAGTGTTAGGGATAGGAAAGGATGAAAGAAGGACTTTGACACTTTTTAATAAAGCCAGCATAGTAGATAAATTACATGAATAATACAACGAAACTAGCAGACATTAACAATATCGGATTCTCTCTGAAGGGATATGCTCATAGGAAAATATGAAAAACTGCTGCTGAGGAGTATCAGCAGACAAAATCTGAAAAACCACACCACTAGACCAAAATCATGAAGGAAGTTATAATACTTAAAATAATTAAGTTAAAACCATGTAAGAAAATATGGCAGCAAAAGTCCGGTGAGAGCTAAGCTAACATGCAGCACAGCTGCTGAGATGAGGTAACAAGGACTTGGTGATAATGAAGCTGCACCTTTACTGGAACGAGGGTGATGAGCTTCATTTCCGCCGCCATAAGTTCCTTTCCCTTTCTGTCCCTTTACTGAATCAACAATTTCTTGCCTTCCCTTCAATTCCCTGTTATCAGTTTCTTCATATAATACATTTGTGACATTTATGCCTGTTTGTCTCACTGTAGGAAATTTGATGAACATAAGTAAACATTATGCAGTTTACAGAACAAAAACTATTTAAGATCAAAAGAATGCATACTGTGAAGCTGGCCTCCAAATCTTGGTTTTGAAAGGTTGAAATCTTCAATTGTTGATGTGTGAAACCCTTCCAGACCAAATATTGTTAAAAACTGAGTGCATAAGATAAATAAGAACCATGAAAGAAATCTTACGTTCATTTTCTATGGCTTTTGTTGTTATTTTTTGAAATGTTTTCTTTTTTGATGGGGAAGGAGGTTTATATGGTAGGGATGATTTGTTCTAACTGGTAAGAGGGTATTTAAGATGGAATTTTAGGCATCCTTTAGTGGGAAAAACTAATGGACATGAACAAAACAAAATGCTGCGAATCAAAATGTGTGGCCCAGACAAGTGACCATGACAGTTTATACTTTAATATCATAACAAAATATGATGTGCAGAAAGAACTGGCCAATGGTAGTAGCTTAAAGAGGTAATGTATCCCTCTCTGTTGCTTTGCTAGATTATTATTCATATGCTTCAGTGTTGTAACTGTCACTACAACAAGCATATCCTGGACTTCAAAGTTAGGCTTCAATCTTGTAATTTAAAAAATTCTATGGCGACCATGGCCAAACAGTTATATAAGAAGCAAAATTCTTAGTTTTTTTCTTTGAAATTTATTTGATCATCTCATATTCTTGCTCTTCACTTAAGAAAGCCCAAACGGACTATTAGTTACTGTTTGGAGAGGTAAATGCTTTTTACTTCTTTCTTATAGGGTATGAAAGTATCATTTTTAGGGTTTTATAAGTGCTTAAAGAAGCATAAGAGACCAGTTGGTGTCTGCTATATTGGGTGGGTTCATGAAAGAATAAAGTATTAGCTTTATTGATAATTTCAAAACCAAGCCTTTAGTTGATCAACTTTGTGCTTACTAGACAAATTTAGGAGAGAATCTGATGCTCACTTTTCTATTTTATCATATAAAAGCTATCATTTTGTTTTTGTCCACGAGTTTAGAGAATATTATGTTGTGATTCTCTGATCACTGAAGAGTGTTTATGAGGAAAATCGAATCTATTACTACAAGAATAGAATTACAAAGTGTTTACAAACTTTACAAAAACCTCACTTCTCTCTACACTCTCTAAGCTTTCTTCACTTGAAGCTTAATGTTTTGGGATGAACTAAGCTTACAATAAAAGGTCTGTATTTATAGCAAAATTATTGCCCAAATTTTCCACACATGAATATTGCCCACCGAAAATAACCTTGGAAGCTTGCTCCATTGTCAAAAGTTGGTGATCCATTTTTCAATCCACCTAAAGTTCTTTGGATGGTTTTCTTGATGATGCTTGCTGGATTCATTACAATTCTCCCCCTCCAGCTGTATCCGAAACAATCATCATCTGACAGCTATCCCGGCTATTTCTCTGCACAATTCTAGCTTGTCCCGAGTAACCACCTTTGTTAACATGTCAGTTGGATTCTCATCTGTATGGATCTTCACTAATCTCAGCAGTTGTTGATCCATCACCTCGCATATCCAATGATAACGAATATCGATGTGCTTCGTCCGGGAATGATACATTGAGTTTTTGCTCAAGTCCAGGGTACTCTGACTATCACAATGTATCTTGTATCCTGTCTGCTTGATCCCTAACTTTTAGAGAAAACGCTTTAACCACAACATTTCCTTTCCTGCCTCAGCTACAACAATGTACTCAGCTTCTGTTGTGGGTAATGCAATACACCTCTGCAATCTTGACTGCCATGACACAGCTCCCACTGCAAAAGTGTAAAGAAAATCTGTTGTAGATTTTCTACCATCAAGATCTCCTGCTATATCTGAATCTATATAGCCTTTCAAGATTGGATCAGCTCTCCCATAGCACAGACGTAACTTCGATGTACCATTGAGGTACCTAAGAATCCATTTGACTGCCTCCCAGTGTTGTTTTCCTGGGTTAGAGAGAAAACGACTCACTACACCCACTGCGTGAGCAATATCTGGCCTGATACATACCATATGCTTCCAACGGTTGAAGAATATAGTATTGATGACATCTCCTCTATCTCTTTCTTGGATGAGGGGTATGAACTCATGCTCAGTTTGAAATGGTGTGCTAGCGGAATGCTGACAGGTTTGGCATTCTGTATATCGAACCTCTTGATTATCCGTTCAATATAACTTTCCTGTGAAAGCCACAACTATATCGAACCTCTTGATTATCCGTTCAATATAACTTTCCTGTGAAAGCCACAACCTTTTGTTCTGTCTGTCACGAACTAATTTCATTCTCAAAATTTGTTGAGCTGGTCCTAAGTCTTTTATATCGAAAGACTTAGAGAGTTCTTTTTTCAGTTGGCTGATCTTCGCTGTATTTTGTCCAACGATCAACATGTCGTCTACATATAGTAGAAGAGCAACGAAATTTCCATCAGGAAACCTTTGAATGTAGACACATTGGTCTGCTGTAGTTCTTTTGTAGCCTTGACTCACCATGACCGAGTTAAACTTATTGTACCGCTGTCTTGGTGCTTGTTTGAGCCCGTACAAGCTCTTCTTCAGCTTGCAAACAAGGTTCATTTTCCTAAAACCTTCAAGCTGCTCTATGTAGATTTCTTCATTTAGATCACCATGAAGAAATGATGTCTTAACATCCATCTGTTTAAGATCTAAGTTCAAATTGGCTACCAATCCTAGGATAACTCGGATTGAAGTCATTTTTACATCAGGTGAAAAAATTTCATCAAATTCGACTCCTTTTTTTCTGTAGGAATCCTTTGACTACTAACCGGGCTTTGTGTTTCACCACATTTCCGCTGCCATCTTTCTTTAGCTTGAACACCCATTTGTTATTCAGTGCATTCATGTCATGAGGGAGATTGACTATCTCATAAGTATTATTTTTCCGCAGAGATTCCATTTCATCTTGTATTGCCTACAACCATTTTTCTTCGTCTTTATGAGATACAGCTTCGTTGAAAGTTTTTGGCTCCCCCTCGTCAGTAATCAGAATGTATTCAGATCTTGAGTATTTGGATGATGGAATTCGGCCTCGCTCAAATCTACGTACTAGAGGTTCACTGATTTCTGGCTGTCTATTGTAATCTAGATCTGTGGATGATCCTGTAGCCTCAGGTTGCAGCTCCCCCTGCTCAACACCACCTTCCTCCTCTGGTTCTGCTTCTGGCATGTCTTGCACCCTATCATTATCTGTGGCCACTCTTGTTGGTGTTGGGGTTGTGTCTGGATTTGCATAGGCTTTATCGGCACTGGAATTAGAATACATCTTGGGCTTTTCAATGTCTTCAATTGTCTAGTTCAATGAACACTACATCTCTATTTCTGATGACCTTATTTTCCTTCGGGTCCCATAGCATGTATCCAAATTCCTCGACTCCATAGCCTATGAAGTGCATGAAGTAGTCCTTGCATCGAGCTTCTGCATGAGCTCCTTGGATATATGTGCAAAGGCTAAACAACCAAATGTTCTAAGGTGAGAATATGAGGGATTCTTACCATACCACAATTTCTCCGGAATCTCAAAATTCAACGGTATAAATGGTGATCTGTTGATCAGGTAGCATGCGGCGCAAACAGCTACTCCCAGAATGGCTTTGGCAGTGTAGGCACTGCATTTTTACACATAAGTCCCTATGATGAGTCTCATTCTGGAGACACTACCTTTTAAGTCACGGAGGTCACGGGAAGCGGACATCGGAAGGGTAAATTCAGAATAAACAAGGTTCACTGTTTTCGTTGGTGCTACGTTCGTGTATACGTTCGAACGTCAAACAGATTGCGGGCGTTCGTGCTGCGTTCGAGTAAGCGTTCGAACGGTGTCGGTAATTCTGGTTTTGCTGCTAGCCTCACATCAAGCCCAATTCGCCCAAACCTTGGCCCACACGCCCAAGCCCACTTAAAACACATATTTAACACATGGTGAAATCAAAACAAATCTAAAAATCACATACCAAATTAAAAAGATATCATACCTAATCTAAACCAATCAAATATAATCATACCAAGTTAAAATCAATCAACCAATATATTATTCCCAAACTTAAAATATTGTATGCCTAATCAACATAAACTAAATATTCAACCTTCCCTATCTAGCCAAGATTTGTCCCCCCTCAATCTTTGACTTCCCTTATCCAAGCCAATCAAATCCCTTTCCTTGTCAAGCCTAACCCTTTGCCTATAAAAAGAACCATTCACCAACCTTCTCAAGGCTGGCTGGCAAATTCACACAAAAAAAACACACGAAATAATAACCCTAAACCTGCGTTTGCTCTCTCCTCACTGACGAAAAATCACAAAACAATAGCCTGCCACCTTGCCCCTAAGCCTTTCAAGCCCTCACGCACGTAAGCCCCCAGCCTCCACTAACCAAATAAGCCAACTTCAGCCTCACGCCGCACTGCCCCCTTTGACCATTCACCAGCCCTTCATCACGCTTCAACAATTCTGCCCAGCCTCACGACTCTCCTTCAATTCACGCACAAACTCACGCACAAAGGCCACCTAGCTTCATGCCAACAAACAAACTCACGGCAGCCACAAAATTGAGCTACAAAGAGACAAAAACTGCCGACTAAACCTAACCCTCACAGCCTCTTCACGCCATACCCAAAAATCCCTCACGCCACAGACCTGTGCACCCCACTACCTCACGCCACAGAACACCCACAAATCAGCCTCACATTCACGCACAAGCACACCAAAAACTGCTGCGCAAGTCATCAAATTTTCTGCCCAGAAACAGCCGCAAATCACACACAAATCTGCCTCAACGCCACTGCCACTCAATACGCCAAGACTGCCACACAAACACAGCCGCAAACCCACCTTACTGCACGCCTAAAATTGCTCCCTGTTCAACCCCAAACTGTCTCCATAAACATCCCCGAAAACAGCCCCCAAATCACCCAAAACAGTCCACAAAATAACCAAAACAGTGACCTGAAACGTAACAGCAAAACAGTAGAGAAACGGAGTGAAAACAACAACCCGAGCAGTGAAACCGCGAGGAAAATCGTTGGATTAGTGAACCAGAAAAGTTGCGGAGTATCAATCCTTCCGACGGCCGTGTAACGCGCTTTCGAGGAACGACAAAAGAGGTTAGACCTGAGGGCACCCTTTTATTCATTATCTTTCGTTTATTTTATTTAATTTGAATATTATCGCATGAGAGTCGTTTGAGGCATGATATGATTGTTGGATGAGCGGGATATGTGTTCCCTTTTGTGGTATATCGGATGGAAACCCGGACGTAAATTCCGTAGCCGATTCCGAATGGACGGTAGTGTGGTCTGCACTCGGGATACAACGCCACATACCACTTAAGATACACGTATCTCGTTTCATCCAAATTTGTATTTGAGCATGTTATAGTCTTTAGGTTATTCGTTTATTATTTAAAGCATGGTTTAATTTAGTTTGTTATTTATTTGTTAAAGCATATTTAGGTTGTCATTTATGCATGTTATTAGTTTATGATGTGTTTGGATAATGATTTATACATGTTGATTTAATGGTTTAATATGCTCGTTGTGTTACATTGCGTGGAGTTATTTGGATGAAAGCATGTTAGATCTAAGTACCCTTGAGCATGATTATTGAGTAGACTTGGTTGATTCATTGCACAAATTATATCATCACAAGTGACATAAGTAAGGGACCATTCCGAACCCAACGGTTTGAGGTCTTCCCTTGCGAGGGGTGAGTGCGGCCTTAAATCTTTGTCCCGGTTCACACCGGGTGGCGACTCCATGTTATTTCGTACTCCCAACTAGGCCGCGAGCCTAGAACAGCGTCGCCCAGGTTCTGTTGTCTACAGTCTGGCGACTCCACTGGGGATAGAGAATCGGCCCCGAAATAATGCCTTGTAATGTATAGATTTATGCTTTAATTAACCGTGTCTACAAATGTGTGAAATGGGGGTTGTGATTAAAGGCATTTTGAGGCTAGGTAATGGTTTGGTGTCTTCCTTCACTCACTACCTTTCTAGAAGGAAAAGCTGTGAGGACACCTATATGGCCATCTACTCGTAGCCTTTGTGATGGACTAATTTGGAGGACTCGTTGTTTATTCCTGACACCAAGCGATAAGAGCCTAAGAGGCTTGGGTACTTAAGTGAGCCTCGCTCCACCTTCCCTCTGGGGAATCTACAACGGAAATCCATTTGACAGTCCGTCACACACCATAGCTCATTGGCACGTACCTTAGTGTATAAAAAGGGATGCGCTCACTTGGTTGCTCGAACCCTTGATTGGGGAGACCTAGTTGTGGGCCATCCTTCACCGATGAGAGCCTTTGTCCATACTCCCACGAACCCATGCGTAGACCGGGTTGTATAGCCTATACAAATATTTCCTTGTGCTTTAGGACCATTATCATTTGGATGAATTGGAATCTTTGTCAAAAATGCAAACTTGGGGCCATTTAAACTGGGGCAGGTTCGTATCTTATGACAATTAGGCCCAAAGCTTCTGAAATGATGGTGGGCCACACGGTAGAAGTTATTATTTTATGTTTATGATATCTTCCTTGTATGCTTATGTTTGGGAACATTGCTATTTGAATCCATCTGGATCTTTTGTCATGAGAAATGGGCTTGTTAGGCCATTTAAACTGGGACAATAACGTATCTTATGATGATTGGGCCAAAGGCTTCTAAATGACAATGGGCCATTTTGTGATTATGTTCGAAATATTATCATTTGGATTTAGTTGGGCTCATTGCCATAAGACATGAACTCGTTGGGCCATTTAAACTGGGATGGGTTCACTCCTATGACAGTCAGCCCAAAAGCTTCTAAAATGATGATGGGTCGATTTGCTTGAAGATCTTAATTAAGTTAGTATATTATATGCATCGCACATTTCTTATGCACCTCATGCATACATGCATCATGCTAACCCCTTGTGTTCTAAAAGCCATCATAGATTCCCGTTGGGTTAGGAAAGAAGGAAGATTTGTCAAAGGACCATTAACCAGCATGAGCAAGTTAGCCAACGAGGAATCCTCAGAAGAAGCAAGCAGAAAAGGTAAGTGAGCCATTCAGAAATTGGGAAATGAAGACAGTGAGACTGTTAGACTTGTAAAAGAAAACGAGTTCACAGAACCTATTAGTGTAGACAGATTGAAGCGGTACTTTGCCTAAGGAAGAAAAGACCGAGCAGTCATCAAGAGAATTGACAGAAGACCTAACCCAACGGGATAAGAACTCATGCATACATGCATACACGTAACCTATATTGCATCTTTTTGTTTGTTCTGTTTTGTGTAAACAGGTGTCGAAGACGGAAAAGAGAAAGCGCCAAAGACAAGCCAATCAGAAACAGCTAAAGCACAGAAACAGATTCGGGTAGTTATCCTAGGGCCGGAACCCATATCAGCTTAGGGGGCAAGGCCCCACATCATCTTTAGCTTGGGGGCGAGGCCCATGTCAGCTCGGGGGCGAGGCCCATATCAGTTTGGGGGCGAGGCCAATATCAGTATCAGATCGAGGGCGAGGCCCATATCAATTCAAGAAGAAAGCCTATATTTAGTTCAGCTCGGGAATAAAGCCTACATTCGGTACAATCCAGGAACAAAGCCTCATGTCAGTATAGTTTGAGAACAAAGCTCAAGGGGAAGAAAGCCTCATGTCAGTTCAGTTCGGGAATAAAGCCCACACTCAGTGCAGTTCAGGAAGAAAGCCTACATTCAGTTCAGTTCAGGAAGAAGGCCTGCATTCAATACAGTTCAAGAACAAAGCCACACAGTCAGCTCAGATTAGAGAACAAAGCTCGGGAGGAATAAAGCCTCATGTCAGTATAGTTTGAGAACAAAGCTCAAGGGGAAGAAAGCCTATATCAGTATAGTTTGAGAACAAAGCTCAAGGGAAGAAAGCCTCATGTCAGTATAGTTTGAGAACAAAGCTCAAGGGGAAGAAAGCCTCATGTCAGTATAGTTTGAGAACAAAGCTCAAGGGGAAGAAAGCCTCATATCAGTATAGTTTGAGAACAAAGCTCAAGGGGAAGAAAGCCTCATATCAGTATAGTTTGAGAACAAAGCTCAAGGGGAAGAAAGCCTCATGTCAGTATAGTTTGAGAACAAAGCTCAAGGGGAAGAAAGCCTCATGTCAGTATAGTTTGAGAACAAAGCTCAAGGGGAAGAAAGCCTCATGCAGTATAGTTTGAGAACAAAGCTCAAGGGAAGAAAGCCTCATATCAGTATAGTTTGAGAACAAAGCTCAAGGGGAAGAAAACCTCATATCAGTATAGTTTGAGAACAAAGCTCAAGGGGAAGAAAGCCTCATGTCAGTACAGTTCGGGAATAAAGCCTCATCTTAACAGTCCGGGAATAAAGCTCAGGAGGAATAAAGCCTCATCTCAACACAGTTCGGGAATAAAGCTCGGAGGAATAAAGCCTCATATCAGTATAGTTTGAGAACAAAGCTCAAGAGGAATAAAGCCTCATGCCAGTATAGTTCGGGAACAAAGCTCGGAGGAATAAAGCCTCATATCAGTATAGTTCGGGAATAAAGCTCGGGAGGAATAAAGCCTCATCGCAACAGTTCGGGAATAAAGCTCGGGAGGAATAAAGCCTCATCTCAACACAGTTCGGGAACAAAGCTCGGAGGAATAAAGCCTCATCTCAGTAGTTCGGGAATAAAACTCAGAGGAATAAAGCCTCAGCTCAACAGTTTGGGAACAAAGCCCAAAGGTCAAAGTACCTCAACACGTGGAAAGTCAAGTGGCAGTTGGCGAGCCAGGTAAGTGAAAATGCATTGCATAACTTTGATAGGATTGTCACTGTTGCACATTACACAAGTCCCATCAAAGTGGGGGCGACTGTAGGCACTGCATTTTTACACATAAGTCCCTATAATGAGTCTCATTCTGGAGACACTACCTTTTAAGTCACGGAGGTCACGGGAAGCGGACATCGGAAGGGTAAATTCAGAATAAACAAGGTTCACTGTTTCGTTGGTGCTACGTTCGTGTATACGTTCGAACGTCAAACAGATTGCGGGCGTTCATGCTGCGTTCGAGTAAGCGTTCGAACGGTGTCGGTAATTCTGGTTTTGCTGCTAGCCTCACATCAAGCCCAATTCGCCCAAACCTTGGCCCACACGCCCAAGCCCACTTAAAACACATATTTAACACATGGTGAAATCAAAACAAATCTAAAAATCACATACCAAATTAAAAAGATATCATACCTAATCTAAACCAATCAAATATAATCATACCAAGTTAAAATCAATCAACCAATATATTATTCCCAAACTTAAAATATTGTATGCCTAATCAACATAAACTAAATATTCAACCTTCCCTATCTAGCCAAGATTTGTCCCCCCTCAATCTTTGACTTCCCTTATCCAAGCCAATCAAATCCCTTTCCTTGTCAAGCCTAACCCTTTGCCTATAAAAAGAACCATTCACCAACCTTCTCAAGGCTGGCTGGCAAATTCACACAAAAAGACACACGAAAAATAACCCTAAACCTGCGTTTGCTCTCTCCTCACTGACGAAAAATCACAAAACAATAGCCTGCCACCTTGCCCCTAAGCCTTTCAAGCCCTCACGCACGTAAGCCCCCAGCCTCCACTAACCAAATAAGCCAACTTCAGCCTCACGCCGCACTGCCCCCTTTGACCATTCACCAGCCCTTCATCACGCTTCAACAATTCTGCCCAGCCTCACGACTCTCCTTCAATTCACGCACAAACTCACGCACAAAGGCCACCTAGCTTCACGCCAACAAAAAACTCACGGCAGCCACAAAACTGAGCTACAAAGAGACAAAAACTGCCGACTAAACCTAACCCTCACAGCCTCTTCACGCCAGACCCTAAAAGCCCTCACGCCACAGACCTGTGCACCCCACTACCTCACGCCACAGAACACCCACAAATCAGCCTCTTCACGCTACAGAAAACCCACAAATCAGCCTCATATTCACGCACAAGCACACCAAAAACTGTTGCGCAAGTCATCAAATTTTCTGCCCAGAAACAGCCGCAAATCACACACAAATCTACCTCAACACCACTGCCACTCAATACGCCAAGACTGCCACATAAACACAGCCGCAAACCCACCTTACTGCACGCCTAAAATTTCTCCCTGTTCAACCCCAAACTGTCTCCATAAACAACCCCGAAAACAGCCCCCAAATCACCCAAAACAGTCCACAAAATAACCAAAACAGTGACCTGAAACGTAACAGCAAAACAGTAGAGAAACGGAGTGAAAACAACAACCCGAGCAGTGAAACCGCGAGGAAAATCGTTGGATTAGTGAACCAGAAAAGTTGCGGAGTATCAATCCTTCCGACGGCCGTGTAACGCGCTTTCGAGGAACGACAAAAGAGGTTAGACCTGAGGGCACCCTTTTATTCATTATCTTTCGTTTATTTTATTTAATTTGAATTTTATCACATGAGAGTCGTTTGAGGCATGATATGATTGTTGGATGAGCGGGATATGTGTTCCCTTTTGTGGTATATCGGATGGAAACCCGGACGTAAATTCCGTAGCCGATTCCGAATGGACGGTAGTGTGGTCTGCACTCGGGATATAACGCCACATACCACTTAAGATACACGTATCTCGTTTCATCCAAATTTGTATTTGAGCATGTTATAGTCTTTAGGTTATTCGTTTATTATTTAAAGCATGGTTTAATTTAGTTTGTTATTTATTTGTTAAAGCATATTTAGGTTGTCATTTATGCATGTTATTAGTTTATGTGTGTTTGGATAATGATTTATACATGTTGATTTAATGGTTTAATATGCTCGTTGTGTTACATTGCGTGGAGTTATTTGGATGAAAGCATGTTAGATCTAAGTACCTTGAGCATGATTATTGAGTAGACTTGGTTGATTCATTGCACAAATTATATCATCACAAGTGACATAAGTAAGGGACCATTCCGAACCCAACGGTTTGAGGTCTTCCCTTGCGAGGGGTGAGTGCGGCCTTAAATCTTTGTCCTCGTTCACACCGGGTGGCGACTCCATGTTATTTCGTACTCCCAACTAGGCCGCGAGCCTAGAACAGCGTCGCCCAGGTTCTGTTGTCTACAGGCAGCTTAGCCATGCTGATCATGCTTCTGACTTTCTCCATAATGGTGTGGTTTATTCTTTCGGCAACACTATTATGTTGTGGGGTGCGTGGAACATTCCTTTCATGTCAAATCTCATGACTTCCGCAATAGGCATCGAAATCCTTAGAAGTGTACTCGCCTCTATTATCTGTGCGGAGGCATTTTGGTTTCTTCTCTGTTTCACGCTCGATCATGGCATGGAACAGTTTGAAATAATCCAGGATCTGATCCTTTATTTTCAGAAAATACACCGATACCTTCCGAGAAACATCGTCAATGAAAGTCAGAAAGTATTTGTTACCGTCTTGTGAATTGACCTTCATGGGACCACAAACATCAGAGTACACCAGACTGAGCAACTTTGATCTTCTTGTAGAAGAAAAATTAAAGGAGACTATATGTTGCTTATCGAATAGACAGTCATTTGAAGGATCTAGAGCAACAATCTTGAAGACACTGATTAGATCATTCTTTGTCAAGGTAGATAACCCTTTTTCACTCATGTGATCGAGTCTCTGGGGCCACGGATTTTGAGAAGCCTCATGTTCAGCTACATTAAGGCTTCTACACATATCTTCACATGAGTCTTGTATAAAGTGCCACAAATATGTCCTCGAGGGATGACCATGAAGCCTTTTATCATTCTCCAAGTGTCATTGCTAAAGTGGCTAGCATAACCCTATTTGTCAAGAGCTACCCCCGAGAGTAGATTGAGCCGAAGTTCTAGAACATGTCTCACCTCCTTCAGGGTTATTGTATACCTTTCATTTGTTTGCATCTGAATATCACCAATTCCCACTATCTGATATAAACTAGTATTTCCCATCTTCACTACTCCAAAGTCTTCTGATTTGTATGTTGTGAAGAAGTCTCAGTGAGAGGTGACGTGGTAAGATGTTGCAGTATCTACCACCCACTCCACATCTTGAGTTGCGGTGTGAAGACATGCTTCTTCCTGGATGGAGTAGATAGCTACATCTCCTGAGGTAACTATTAGTGTCTCCGCATTGTTGTTCTTCGGCTGGGAATTGCCTTGACCCTGCTCTCGTTGCAGCTTTCATCAATTCTTCTTTAAGTGGCCTTCTATGCCAAAATGGTAGCATTTGTAGGTAGGCTTTCTTACGTCTGTGGATTTACCTCTGTTTTTGCTTCTATCTCTCCCTCTACCTCGATTTTTATCTTGTTGTTTTCCTCGATTCTCCATGACAATAGCTTGTGTCTGATCTGTGCCCACGTCTTTTCTTCTGGCCTCCTCATTTGACAAGGCATCTTTTACTATAGGCATGGTAAGTTTGCCTCCTGGAGCTGAATTGCTGAGCGTGACCACCAATGTTTCTCAGCTATCAGGAAGAGAACTGAGTAGTAAGAGGGCTCGTACTTCATCTCCCAGTTGCATATCTATTGCAGACAACTGGTTCACCAGGCTCTGGAACTCATTGGTGTGTTCTGCAACGGAAGTTCCACTCCGTAGTTTCAGGTTCACCAAACGCCTCTGGATCAGATTATGCAGTGGATCAGATTAAGGCTTTATTCCGAGCTGTCTTGGCTTGGAACATGTCTTCTAGCTTTATCCACTTTTCGTAAGCATCTGTATCATGTGCTACGTGGTGGAAGACACTGTGGCTGATCCACTGCATAATCTGATCCAGAGTTCTGTTATTGAGTTTATTAAAGTCATACTCTTTAACAGATTCCGGTCTCACTCCCTTCAACTCGATAATATCAAACAAATCTTTACAGTGTAAATAATCTATCATCCGAGGTCTCCAGATGGAGTAAGTGGTTGCTGACAGCTTGATTATCGCACCAGAAGAATAATCTTCCATTTCCATTTTAAGTTTAAAGTTTAAAATGAAAATATGATAAAATCAGGGTTAATTTTCACAAATCAAGGTCACCGTTGCGTTCAGAACTGTCGAAAATGGTGGATTAGACACTTCGTTGGTCTAAATTCGACTCAATGACCGATTTGTAATTTTCTAAAAATTTATGGGGCTAAAATGTAAATTTCAGAGACTTCAGGAGGCTCAGTGAAATTTACCAGGCTTGCTGACGTGGTAAAAGTGGGATATGTTTGCTGATATGTCTGACACGTGGCGCTGACGTGGCGGATAACGTGTCGCTGACGTTGCTGTTGACTGATCGCTGATGTGGCGCTGACTGGGCGCTGATGTGTCAATGACGTGGCGCGCATGATGTGGCTGTCTTCAACCTTCGTTTGGCGCGTGAGGCGCGTGGCGGCGCGTGGGCAGGCTGCAGGAAGGCGCGTTCAAGCAATCTGGTCGTCCGTTCGATCGCCGGAAAATACCACCGTGCTCGTCTCGACGTGAACTAGCTGATGGTATGCTCGAAATTAATTTTTGACAACTTTTCCGAAATCCGAATTTTCTGAACCGAGTTCCGTTCTTCGGTTTTACGATCCCAATGTATAACCAAAGCTCTGATACCACTTGTTGTGATTTTCTGATCACTGAAGAGTGTTTATGAAGAAAACCGAATCTATTACTACAAGAATAGAATTACAAAGTGTTTACAAACTTTACAAAAACCTCACTTCTCTCTACACTCTCTAAGCTTTCTTCACTTGAAGCTTAATATTTTGGGATGAAATGAGCTTACAACAAAGGTCTGTATTTATAGCAAAATTCTTGCTCAAATTTTCTACACATGAATAATGCCCAGCGAAAATAACCTTGTAAGCTTGCTCTATTGTCAAAAGTTGGTGCTCCATTTTTCAATCCCACCTAAAGTTCTTTGGATGGTTTTGTTGATATGCTTGCTGGATTCATTACATATTAACCCTTAGAGCCCATTATCTCGAGTATCTTACAATTTACAAGTTGTAACTAGTAAATAAGGCTCCTACCATAAGAAAGGCTTAAGGTATGGAGCCTCCCTTGTATTTTTTTTTTACTGATAGGCTATTTCCAGAGTACGAATCCATGATTAAACGGATAGCAAGTTAACACTTGACTATCGCACCTTCAGTATCTTAAAATTTCGTGACATTATATTCTGTCTTAAATGTGCAAAAAAAATTGTAAGTTGACAGCATGGTATCTAGTGTCTATGGAGGGAATTTGCAAGCTCAAAATATCCAAATCTTGATGAGTCAGAGACTTGCAAGGTGTGTAAGATTCTAGGATCATGGTCGTGGAATGTGTTGATGATCAAGTTAATGAGGTCAAATACTGAAAGTGAAAGTGATGTGAAAAGAATAACAGTGCAGTTGCTGGCAATTGAAAAAGACAAGTCTTTCAACTGTGTTACTGCTTTTTTACCCAAGTGATATTACTAGCCTTGCATAGAGATTTTAAGATGGAAAAGTCAGTCATAAGCCGCACAAGGAATGGAAGAGAGCTTAATTGTCAGTTTTCTGGACCAAAAAAAAAAAAGGCAATGCTTGGATTGCAAGGAACTTGAATTGTTGAGAAAGAAAGCTGATTCTGTAAGAAGAAAAAGTAGCTAATACTTTCTACATGAAAAGGAGTAGGAAGTTAAGCCTCAGCTTCCTCTGCTTCTTTGAAAGATGGGAATTTGTCTCTTTTTGTTGAATTAATTAAAAAAAAATCAAAAATGATATATATACATAAAATTTTACATAAAGTTTCTACACTCCTCTCACAGTAGCTACAGTTAGCTACAGTAATTCATTGTAGTTACAGTGAGGGGAGTGTAGAAACTTTATGTATATATATCATTTCTCAAAAAAAATATAAATGAAGGTTTTAGCTATCTCTTAGGCCGACTGTTTACATATATTGAAGTATCACATTAACCAACTCTTGTGATGGTGACAGTTAATTACTTCCAATCAGAAATTGTATATGGTTATCGTCATATATACACATTTGATTAGTGGCTAGACAATGTTGTTTAAATTATAACTAGACAACCGCAGCTAATTTCAAATCTACATCATTCCTACCTGACCTGAGAAGTCTTAATTATTTAATTATATTGATTTATTTTTAGTAAAACTTAGCAATTGAATGTGCTTGTGATGTTTAATAAAGGTTATGACTGATTTCGGAATTGTTTTCCATGTCGCATTTGGGGTTTTTGTTTTGATTCTTACTGAATATATATGTTTAGTTCCATTTTTATTGGCATGTGTCCGTGACAAAACAAGTTCAATTGAGTTGTAATCTTTCATGAAGATCTTTGTGCAATTGGACTGGTTTCTGGCTGCTGTGCATCAGACATGCGTTCGTGGTGCGTTCTTGAAGTGTTCGAACGATTGGCGTTGGTGATGCGTTCGTTATTGGGTTCGAACGTGTGGCGTTAGTGACACGTTCTTTATTGGGTTCGAACGGGAGCATTCCAGAGAGCAAACGTTCGAGGCACGTTTTTGTGGGGTTCGAACGGGAGCATTCCAGAGAGCTCACGTTCGTTGTGCGTTCGATTGACGTTCGAACGAGTCTTCACAGAAAGGCGCGTTCGTGTAGCGTTCTAGTAAGCGTTCGAACGCGACTGCGATCTGAACGCGATTTTGGCCTGCAAAACCCTAGCTTTTCACCCTACCTATAAATATAACACTTAGCCGCCATTCCCATGAGTTGAGAGAGCTGAAACACTTTTCCTTGAGCCAAATCTCCCAAAGCTTTCAACTCTATTTGATTCCACCATTGAAGACTTCTTCATCCTATTGTCTTCTTCATTAATGGTGTGAATCCTTCTTTGATAAACCTTCAACACAACATAACCCAAATTCCCTAATCCTTAAGAGTTCTTTAGGAGGAAGTTTGGTAGTCGGAGTTCCGGCGTTCGAAGTGATACAATCCACTCAGAGACTTCAGAGGTTCTGAAGAAAACCGTGGGTCGCGGGCTTAAGGAGTTGCCTTGAGTTCTTGCAGTATTGAGGTACTTGAGTCGGTGAAGTTGTCACCATGGGTCTTGACCATCGCTGTAAGTTTATCTCTATATAGTGGATTGGGCTGGTAGCCGATATACCCGGAGTGGTTTTTTACTCGGAAGAGTTTTCCACTTCGTCACCAAAATTATTGTGTTGATTTTGTGTGATTGATTTACCTTTCCGCAATTTATATTTCGTATTTAATTAATATTGTGGAATTGTTTGTTGTTGGATATTGTGGTTGGTAGTTGATTTCCCATAGACACATTAATTAGGACTTGTCTCAATTAATTGTGATTATTTCCGCATAGGGTCAGAACTTAGGATAACCTCGAATTCTCAATTGGTATCAGAGCCTGAACTCGATCCTTGACCCATTAGCTATGGAGCGTAGTCAACCCTTAAATTGTCCGCCATTTTTTGATGGCACAGAATATTTACATTGGAAGGTTCGCATGAAGGCGTTCCTTAAGTCCTTAGATGAGAGGGTCTGGATGACTGTTGAATACGGGTGGAAACCTCCCGTTGTTGTTGTTGATGGGGTCACTTCCCCTAAAGATAAATTGACCTGGACCAAGGACGAATTTGATGCTAGCAATAGGAACAGCAAGGCTGTTAATGCCATACATGGTGCTGTGTGTTCTGCTGAGTTTAGGAGAATCTCAATGTGTGAGATAGCCCAAGATGCTTGGGACATCCTGCAGACTGTGCATGAGGGCACATTGTCTGTTAAAAATAATAGACTCCAGGATTTAGCTACTAGGTTTGAGGTCGCCAAATGAAAGATGATGAGACCTTTGATCAATTTTATGCTGAGATTAACTATCGTTAACTCAGCTTTAACCTAGGTGAGACTATTCCTACCAATAGGATAGTTAGAAAAATCCTGAGATCCCTACCTGATAAGTTCCTACCCAAAATCACCGCCATCGAGGAAAGCAATGACCTCGATCAGCTAATTTAGATGAACTCGTAGGAAAGCTGCAGGTTTATGAGAAAAAGCTTCCTGGTTTTAGAGAGCCAAAAACGTTTGCGATGAAAATCGCTAAGGAAGTTGTGCATGATTCGTTTAGTGATGATGATACCATCAAGGATCGTGATTTGGCCTTGTTTGCAAAGAAGTTTAAGAAATTTCTTAAACTTAAGAAAAGTGGCCATAGCAGTAATAGGGATAGGGAGGATTGCCTAGAGATAGTAGGCATAGCAGGAAGAGTCTAGAGAGGATAGGGTAGTAGATCCCGTGGTGTCCCAATGCCATGAATGTGAAGGATATGGGCATATTGATCTGAGTGCCCTACATATCTCAGAGCTAAGGCAAGCAAAGAAAGCCATGGCAGCATCTCCTAGTGATTCTGAAGGTGGTTATTCTCTGAGTTCTCCTAAAGGCAAGAAAAATTTTATTGCCTTTACTGCTAGTGTGACTGATGAGAGAGAGATTGTTGTTAATGATGCTGATTCTGAAGTCTCTCTTGATGAGTCTGTAGATGAGGAAAGTCTTCAAGTAGCTTATGTTGAACTGTTTAATGAGAGTTTAGCTATTAAGAAGACTAATAGATGTCAGTCAAAGGCTGAAAACTGTTGAGCTAGAAAAGAATGAAGCTCAAGCTAAATTTGAGCAAAGCCTTTTGATGGTTGATGATCTAGAGGAGAGGAACAAAAGCCTAGTTAAAAGAGTTCAAATATTAGAGACCGAACTTGAAAATGCTAGAACCCAATTGTCCGCATTTTCTAGTGGAAATAAAAAGGTGGACCGTATGTTAGGTATTATTCCTGAGCCTAACTTCAATAAGGCTTCTTCTTCCAAAGCTGTGCCTGTTGCAGCTAAACGTGACTCAGGTAAGAAAACCTGTTGGTGTAGTCATGTTATTCCTCCATTTATTCCTCGTCCTGTGACCCAACCTCGATCTAGAGGTGTTGTGGGTAAACCTCACTCTCGTCCGAGGTTTGTGCCTGTGTGCCACCATTGTGGCAAAACTGGACATATTAGGCCTAAGTGCTTCATGTTGCACAAGCAACAGAAAAGGCCTAAGAGTGTGTCGCTAGATTTGATTCTTCAAATCTAGCTTCTCAAGTTTCTGCACTAACTAAACACTCAATTTCTTAGTGAGAAACTTTCTTTGTTGACTAGGAATTCTCAAGTGGATGAGGTTCCTAGAAATGTTTGGGTGAGGAAGCAAGATATTTCCCATCTACTTCTGCGTGCCCTGATGGACATGATGAGAGTGCACTTCGGTGTAACTCTGGTTAAAAGATGCGTTTTTATTTTCTCATTGCATGTGTGTGTGCGTGTGTTTTATGTTTTTGCACGTTTACTTTGTTTTCACAGCATATGGGTGTGTGTGTGTCTTGTTTTTGTTTTATATCCCTTGGTATATAGGATGGAAACCCGGACATAAATTTCATAGCCGATTCCGAATGGACGGTAGTATGATCTGCACTCGGGATACAACTCCACGTACCATTGGATGTTTTACAAGCTGTTTTGTGTCTTTATTTTTATTGTGCCTTAAAACTGAAAAAAATCAAAAAAAAAAAATAAATTATATATTTTGAAAAAGACCAAAAAATATTTTTGTGGCTTGTTAGAGCATGAAAAGCGTATGCATGTGATCCTGGTATGTAGGATATATGATTATGCATGTATGATATGCTTTTATTTTTCTTGATGCTCTATATACATGAGTGTGTGTGATAAAAACCTTTGGTATATCTTGTGCTTGCACTTCCACATACACGTTTTTAATTTGTCAAGGCTTGGTCGCATGTATGAGTTTTTGGAATGGCAATCTAATCTCTTCCATGCTTTGTTTACTTAATAGTGTGACCTTTGACTAGATGACCTTGCTATCCCCTTGTAAAAGCAAAAAGAATTAAAAAAAAATATATTGTTAAATGAGACTCAAGTGCAAAAGAGCCAAAATGGCCAAATTCAAAAGATAAGGGCAAAAACCCTTCACTCGAAAGAGTTATTAAATATGAGCTCATGATATTTCTGGGGTAAATATTAGCATGCAACCCATGTTGCTTATTTTCAGGTCCTAGTGGTGCTGGGTTTGAACACCTATTTTGTGGACTTGGTTTGTTTAGAGATGGATTTTCTTGGCTGTGTCCAGCTCATAAAATAAGGTCTTAAGCCTTGATTCGTTATGCACTTTATTTTTCCACGCAAGTGCTTTATATGCTTTGGTGTTTTTGTCATATGCATAAGTGTTGTATTTAGCCTCTTTTAAAATGATGCATAATTGTTTCCTGTCATAATCATTTGAATACTGACTGGGTATCTTTGTACTTGCCTGATGTGCCTTCCAGTCCGGGTTTGCCGTGTCTTTTCCTGGTATGCACTGTGTCTGTTTTTCGTTCGTGTATCGTTTTTATTTTCGTTCGAACATGTTTCGTTGGTGTTTCGTTTTATTTTCTGTTCGAACAGTCATTAGACACTCGTTCGTATCTCGTTCGAACTGTCGTTCGAACGCTTTCGGGCTATTTAAATAGTCTTCGTGCGTGTTTGTGTTCGCACAGTTCTTTTCTCTCCTCCTTCCCGTGACTCTTCGCTTTTTCTCTTCAAATCCTTTCGTTTCCAAGTCAGATCTGTGTTTGTGTGGCCTTCCCCTCTCTGATTTCGGTGTAACGCCATCATCAAGGTAAGGATTTCTTCGTTTCTCTTATGTTTCCTTTTATCTCTCAGATCTGGTTTTAGGGTTTGTTGTCCATTTCTGTTTTTTAGCCTTCATTCTTCGATTGAAGGCGTATGGAGTCTCTTGGATGAGTCCTTAGTTGTTTGGTGTGTTTATTGATGGCGATTTGCGTCTGTTCTGGGCTCTTTGTTGTCGGTTCATCGCCATCGCGTTCGAACGCTCCTTGAATTACGTTCGAACGCTCTTTGTTTCTTCTGAGCCTGTTTCTCTCTTATCTGATCTGCTTAGGTTGATTCTTATTTTGTGCCTTTCTCATTTGTGATCTAGATGCCTAAGAAGTCCATTGCTTCGAAGAAACGCCCCCGTGATTCTCTTCCACGAGATCGTTTTCGCAGTCCTGCTGCTGCTAAGATTTTCGATGATCACTTCTCGCAACGCAGCTTGTTTTTGGAGCGCAACGTTTTGACAGATGAGTTGCGAGACTCCGGGATTGTGCCATTACTGATTAACCGTGGTTGGGGTCCTCTCTTATCAGGTTTCGTTGGTCCTTCGCCACAGCTTGTCCAGGAGTTCTACTCCAACCTGGAGGTTGTCTCCGCCACCCCTTTTCCGTGTACATTCGGGGCACTTACCTGGACATTGATGCTTCTGTCTTATCTAGGGTTCTTGCTATCCCTGAGGTGCCATTTCCCGAGTACCCCTGGCCTCCTACTGAAGGCCCATCTGATCAGCTGATTTTGGATGTTGCCTCTGGACAACATCGTCCGATAGTCGGAGGTACTATTGTTGTTGCCTCCTTACTCCCCTCCTATCGTTTGCTCAATCGGATTGTCTGCCACAATCTCTGGCCTAAATCGCATGTCAACACCCAACCTCTTGCCAGGATTGCTTTTCTTTATGCCATAGAGCAGGGTCTTTCCATAGACATCCTCAGTGTAATCCTTCGAGAGATGACCCGCATTCGCACTGCTTCATATGTTGCTCACACTCTTCCTTACGGGTGTCTTATTCGCCGTATCATCTCGGCTCTGATCCCTGGCTTTGTTCATGATCCCCCTCTCCCTCTGCTCAAGCCCATAGGTCGACAGACTGTCTCCTCAGGAGCTGCTCATCTACCTGCCCATGCTCGTGCTCCTGCTCCTGATCCTGCTCCGTCTGCCCCGACTGCTACCTCCTCCTCTTCTGCTGGTCCTCCTCCAGACTTTTACCAGCGCATTTTGGACTCTCATGCCACTATCCTGGCCGAGCTTCGTCTACTCTCAGGAGGCCAATCGGAGATTCGTTCGACTGTTCGTAACTTGGAAGCTCAGTTTGCTCTCCATATTGCGGATTGTAATGCGGCTTCTGATAATGAGGGTTCCTCTGCTAGTTCCGAGTCTGACTAGTTGCTTTATTTTCTTTGGTGGGTTTTATTTGAGTTAGCAGGAGTCTGTTTCCTTTTTGGGATCATATTTGTTGTCAAACTTTATGATGTACTCTCACCCCTTTTGTTTAATGATGGGATGTTTTGCAAACATTTGACGAACTTTAATGAAAATATTCTGTCTTGAATGTTTCTCCTTCAGTCTATCACTGATGCTTGCTTACAAATATTGCTTTTGCTTATTTGTTTCCCATTTATTCTTATGCTATATTTGGATGCCTGTTTGTGAGGGGGAGTAAGTGTTACATGTATGTTTGTTGTTTCTCCTGGTGTATCCATGATTTGTCATTTCGTGACAAAAAGGGGGAGTAAATTGGTGTTCTGTCCTGTTTCAGGAGAGTTCAGATTAAGGGGGAGAAAAATGATTTACCTGTTTTATGTTTTTCTTGATTATCCCAATGCTTTTCACGGTATATTATTGGTTGTGGATGTTTCAGATAACAGGTATGTTGCTGTGGCGTTTTTGTTTTCAAGACTACTCTGTTAGGTGTTAGATCGAGTCCACTTGTAATAAGTCACTGTTTTGATGGTTGACAGTTGACTATTTTCTTTTTGGATCTATTATCGTAGTCTTTGTATTAGGTAGTGTTTTGTCACGGAATGCCAAAGGGGGAGATTGTTAGTTCCATTTTTATTGGCATGTGTCCGTGACAAAACAAGTTCAATTGAGTTGTAATCTTTCATGAAGATCTTTGTGCAATTGGACTGGTTTCTGGCTGCTGTGCATCAGACATGCGTTCGTGGTGCGTTCTTTGAAGTGTTCGAACGATTGGCGTTGGTGATGCGTTCGTTATTGGGTTCGAACGTGTGGCGTTAGTGACACGTTCTTTATTGGGTTCGAACGGGAGCATTCCAGAGAGCAAACGTTCGAGGCACGTTTTTGTGGGGTTCGAACGGGAGCATTCCAGAGAGCTCACGTTCGTTGTGCGTTCGATTGACGTTCGAACGAGTCTTCACAGAAAGGGCGCGTTCGTGTAGCGTTCTAGTAAGCGTTCGAACGCGACTGCGATCTGAACGCGATTTTGGCCTGCAAAACCCTAGCTTTTCACCCTACCTATAAATATAACACTTAGCCGCCATTCCCCATGAGTTGAGAGAGCTGAAACACTTTTCCCTTGAGCCAAATCTCCCAAAGCTTTCAACTCTATTTGATTCCACCATTGAAGACTTCTTCATCCTATTGTCTTCTTCATTAATGGTGTGAATCCTTCTTTGATAAACCTTCAACACAACATAACCCAAATTCCCTAATCCTTAAGAGTTCTTTAGGAGGAAGTTTGGTAGTCGGAGTTCCGGCGTTCGAAGTGATACAATCCACTCAGAGACTTCAGAGGTTCTGAAGAAAACCGTGGGTCGCGGGCTTGAGGAGTTGCCTTGAGTTCTTGCAGTATAGAGGTACTTGAGTCGGTGAAGTTGTCACCATGGGTCTTGACCATCGCTGTAAGTTTATCTCTATATAGTGGATTGGGCTGGTAGCCGATATACCCGGAGTGGTTTTTTACTCGGAAGAGTTTTCCACTTCGTCACCAAAATTATTGTGTTGATTTTGTGTGATTGATTTACCTTTCCGCAATTTATATTTCGTATTTAATTAATATTGTGGAATTGTTTGTTGTTGGATATTGTGGTTGGTAGTTGATTTCCCATAGACACATTAATTAGGACTTGTCTCAATTAATTGTGATTATTTCCGCATAGGGTCAGAACTTAGGATAACCTCGAATTCTCAATATATGTTTATTAATTTGTAAATGTCTTGCATTGGACTATGACTAAAGTTAATTCTCAAAAATGAATTTTGAGCAAGTCGTCGTCTCACTGTATTGCAATGTTCAGGAAGCACTGCAGAGATGCTGACTGTACAGTGATTTTGTTAGTTAGTTTGGAACTTGTTACTGCTGTTAGTTTAGGTTTCCCGCCAAAATGCTTTTGAGTAAATCTGTAGTGCAATAGTGGTATGGATGACGTGGTACCACCAACCAATTAATATAAACAGAATTATAGCAATCTTTTTAGGTCCTTCATTTTCTCTTACCTTGAGAATCATTTTCTCAGCTCTTTTCCTGGTGAACAAACAAGATCTACTTCAAGATTCAAACTTTTTGGGTTGGGGAAACATAATATGAATGTTGCAAGAGCATACTCTCAAAAATGGAAACCTCCTAGGAAATATAAATGATCAAGCAACACCAAGTTTATTCCATTCAGAAAAAGGAAAACATATACATCAGTAACATTATTTATGATCTCTCACATGACTCCTAAAACCTATTCATCAATTCACAACACACTTTTGACTTTTTTAAAATAACAATAAACAGAGCAAATTGAACCAAAGTCAGAAACATCACTTTTTAATTTTAATCAACTTCCTCTATCTTAGGCCCGGCACCACCAGAGCCACCACTAGGCATATCGGCACCACCACTCATCGGTACATCCCCACCAGCACCCTGATACATCTTTGCAATTATGGGATTGCACATGCCCCCCAACTCCTTCAACTTGTCCTCAAACTCATCAACTTCAGCCAATTGATTCCCGTCAAGCCACTCGATAGTCTCATCAATTGCCTTCTCAATCTTTTGTTTGTCTGCTGCAGTCAATTTGTCTGCAACCTTATCATCCTTCACTGTATTCCTCATACTATACGCGTAATTCTCTAGCTTGTTCTTGGCCTCTACCTTCTTCTTCACTTGCTCATCTTCAGCCTTATACTTCTCTGCCTCTTGCACCATTCTTTCAATATCTTCCTTGCTCAATCTTCCCTTATCATTGGTAATTGTAATCTGGTTTTTCACTCCAGCAGTCTTATCTTCTGCGGACACGTGCAATATACCATTAGCATCAATGTCGAAGCACACATTAATCTGAGGAACACCTCTTGGTGCCGGAGGAATGCCCTTCAACTCAAATGTTCCAAGAAGATTGTTGTCCTTAGTTCTAGCCCTTTCACCTTCATATACTTGAATCAACACACCAGGCTGATTATCAGAATAAGTTGAAAAAATTTGCTCTTTCTTTGCAGGAATCGTCGTGTTTCTTGGAATCAAGACTGTCATAACACCACCAGCAGTCTCAATACCAAGGCTGAGAGGCGTGACATCAAGAAGAAGCAAATCTTGAACCTTCTGGTCACCTTCGCGCCGCACAAAATAGCAGCCTGAACAGCAGCTCCATAAGCAACGGCTTCATCAGGGTTAATGCTCTTACAAAGTTCCTTGCCATTGAAGAAATCTTGCAACAGTTGTTGAACTTTTGGAATCCTTGTTGACCCACCAACAAGAACAACATCATGAACCAGACTCTTATCAATTTTCGAGTCACGAAGACATTTCTCAACAGGCTCCATACATTTTCTGAACAAATCCATGTTCAATTCTTCAAATCTAGCTCTGGTAATTGTAGCATAGAAATCAATACCTTCGTAGAGCGAATCAATCTCAATTGTCGTCTGTGAAGTCGAAGACAGAGTCCTCTTAGCCCGTTCACACGCAGTCCTTAGCCGCCTCAAAGCTCTAGCATTGCCACTAATATCTTTCTTATTCTTCCTCTTAACTCAGCAACAAAATGATTAACAAGCCGGTTATCAAAATCCTCACCACCAAGATGAGTATCGCCAGCAGTAGCCTTCACTTCAAAGATACCCTCCTCAATCGTCAGCAACGAAACATCAAAAGTTCCACCACCAAGATCGAAAATAAGCACGTTCTTTTCGCCAGACCTCGATGCCTTCTTGTCCAAGCCATAAGCAATAGCAGCAGCAGTAGGCTCATTGATGATTCTCATAACATTTAACCCAGCAATAGCACCAGCATCCTTGGTAGCTTGCCTCTGAGAGTCATTAAAATAAGCAGGAACAGTAACCACAGCATTCTTCACAGCGTGACCAAGATAAGCCTCGGCAATTTCCCTCATCTTAGTGAGCACCATTGAAGAAATCTCTTCAGGAGCAAACTGTTTCTCTTCGCCTTTATAATTAACAACGATCATGGGCTTGTCACCAGGGCCTGGAATGACCCTAAACGGCCAATGCCTCATATCACTCTGAACCGACGGGTCGGAGAAGCGTCTGCCAATGAGACGTTTGGCGTCAAAGACAGTGTTTTGAGGGTTCATGGCAACTTGGTTTTTGGCTGCATCGCCAATGAGACGTTCCGTGTCAGTGAAGGCAACATAAGAAGGAGTGGTTCTGTTGCCTTGATCATTAGCAATAATCTCAACGCGGTCGTTTTGCCATACTCCAACACAGCTGTAAGTCGTGCCAAGGTCAATGCCAATAGCCTTGCCTTCAGTTTTTGCTGCCATTTCTTAAAGAGTTCAAGAACCAGGAAAGTGTTTGATAATTTTAAAAAATGTGGTTGGTTTTGTGATCTGTGTAGTGAATTCAGATGCTTTGTTGTTTTGGTCTGATGAGTGATTGAGGTGCTTCGGGTTTATATAGAGTTAGATGGAAATGTATAGAGAGGGGAAGAAGTTGGTGGAAGACACTGGCGAAAAATGCAGTGACACTAGAGAGTTCTGGACTCTGGAGGTAGAGGGACTGATATTTTTTTTTTTCATTTTCTCAAATGGGTTGTTGGGCTCAATTGAAAGGTGGGCTAAAATTGGGTTGGGTTGGGCTTTATAGGTCAACCCGACTAATCAACTCAAACCAAAAATAATCAAGTTTAAAACATTTATTTTATTTTTATTTTTAATAATAATCGGCTTAGTCTATATATTTATATATAAATTAAACATTTTTATTCCTCTCTATCATGCCACGTGACGGCTCACTATTAAATTTTATTAAATAAGATACATATTATAAAAAGAATACGTTGAATTGTAAAATTAAAATATCTCTAAATTTGTTTTATTATTAAAAATTAAAATTAGAAACCTATAATAAAATAAATACATAATCTCATATTAAAATAAAAACATATTAATTTAATATGTGTCATCTAATCTCTATAATAATATTTTATTATTAAATTATAAAATTAAAATATCTATAAATTAATTTTTATTTTAAAATTGTAAAATTAAAATAATAAATTATTAAAAATAAAACTTATTGTAATATAAAAAAAAAATCTCCTATTTATCATTAAATATAATATTAAAATATCTTTGTAATATTTTATTATTAATTTGTATAATTAAAATAAGAAACCTATTACAATATAAAAAAATAATTTCCGATTAAAATAAGAAACATATTAATTTAATTCAATTAATTAATAATAAATAAGAAACATATTATAAAATAAAAAATAATCTCTATAATTAATTTTTTATTACCTATTATAATAAAAAAAATATTTTAATCTCCCATTAAAATAAAAAATCATACGTGATTGTAACATTCTGAGAAAATCATAGTGTTACCGGCAGGAAGTTAGTGCAACCAGCCTCCCTCAACCTAACAAACAATACCTAAATACATACGGGACACTTATGATGCATGTATCAACAAATGCAAACAATCTCATAAATTAACAAAAAAGGCTTCGTGCCCATAAACATAATGTGAAAGTTAAGTTTACAAATCGAGAATTGTGACATATCTTTCAAAGTATATAATACATTGAGCCAAAAACTCTCAATACTCAAAATGCACATTCCAAAATGTGACCCCTAGGAGACTGGCAAATAAAATATGCAACATCCAAGCAGTAGCCTTCAAATGAGGTCCATCAGGCCTCGCCTAAAACCACCAACGATCCTGCAAAATAGATTCAGAAGTTGGAGGGAAGAGTCCTGAGAACTGTATGAGTAGATACCTAAGAAATAACATAAAACGGAAATAAATCAATAAATAGCAAATTTATGAAAACAAGTTCAAAACTTTTCTTTTAAAACATAGTGTCAATCCATTTTCAAATTGACAGTACCCTAACAGGCACAACAGAGTTTTTCAAAATCCAGAAATCAAAATCATCATACAAACAATAGGGCTGTAACACTTCAGCTTTTGTTTTGTTGGCCTTCTTATTTACCTTATATATCTATTTATGCAGGCCCAATCTCGGTATGTAAGGAGATGTAGGGGAGACGTCCTAATCCCGATCGTTGCACATGTATATTTCACTTCACGGATACAGTTTTATAGACATATGTAAGAATTTCATATCATGATTGTATTTTCATATATAAGTTATGTTGGAGTTGGTGCTTGGAGTGTCAATCCGAATAATGTATTGAACGTTATATTTTATTGTTTACTAATAAAATAACTATATTTTCATTTCAAACCTTATTAATGGTAATGTCATTATGCATATTAAATTAATATATAAATATGTTAAGAATGACATCGACCTTAGAATAGTCTTGTAGTAATACTGGACACTGGGTGGTCCGACATTGAGATAATAATACTATTATAAATTATTCTTAAAGTAAATATTCATAGTCGTTAGCTTTGGAATATAATCAAATTCCGATAACTTATAAGACTAGCACATGTCGTATATTGGAATTGGAGTTCCTATGGTTTAATCTGATGTACTATGAGCAATGGAAGCTCGTATAGACATATGGGTATTTGTTGGAGCGAATACTGAATGACTCACATGTGATTCCTAATAGTTGGAAGTACACACCACCGTCAATAGGAATCTCCTCGAGTCGAGTAGCATATGTGATCTTTTGACTATATGATAACATTGATTTTATGTGTGATCCTCCACACTTTGATGTTATATATGTCAGAGACCTTTCATGTGATGGAGTTGGTTCTTGGAGTGCCAATCCGATTTGTACATTTTATTATTTATTAATAAATAACTATATTTTTTATTTCATACCTCATTAATGGTATTGTCATTATGCGTATTAGATTGATGTATAGATATGCTAAGAATGACATCGACCTTAGAATAGTCTTGACACTATGTGTAAACTATTCTTAAAGTAAATATTCATAGTCGTTGGTTTTGGAATACGGTCGAATTCCTATAACCTAGAAGACTAGCACATGTCGTATATTGGAATTGGAGTTCCAATGGTTTAACCCGATGTACCATGAGTTTTGGAAACTTGCATATACATGTGGGTATTCATTGAAGCGAATATTGAATGACTCACAGGTGATTCCTAATAGTTGAAAGTACACACCACCGTCAATAGGAATCTCCTCGAGTCGAGTAGCATATGTAATCCTTCGACTATAGGATATAATTGATTTTGTGTGAGATCCTCTACACTTTGATGTCATATATGTCAGAAACCTTTCATGGTGTGGCCTCTAGATATTCATTGGGTGTGGACCGATACACTCAGTAATCAAGTACGAAGCAAGATATGATCCGTGGGCCCGTATGTGTACCATAAGGGGTTTAGGTATCCATGTGAGTAAAGTCACGATTCTTAAATCTTTGGCCAAAGTCGAGCACCTAAGGTGGATTGTATCAGTTATGAAGAATCGTGGACATATCGACATGAGATGTGCGTCTTGGAAACTTGACGGTATATTCTATGTTTCCTATACACAACTTGGATAGCCTACGACGGATGGATTGTTAAACATATGTGATGACCTCGACTTGTATAGTTCAGAAAGGTCGTTCGTGTTCTTCGCGAATTAGGAGGTAGCTGAATTGCGTAAATATTAGCTAGGCTTATATGACGAACGTGTCTGAACTTAGAGAGTCCATATATGAAGTGTACTCATTGAGCATTTGGGTAGCCGATTAATTTTGATAAAAGATAATATTCGATATTATAATTATCAACTATGATAATCTAGTGTTATTGGATAATATTGATTATTTACTTTGACCTAATTGGATTAATTGGATTAATTCAATAATTATACAAGGGCTTAATTGTAAAATCATAATTATCTCTATCATTTGAGGATATTATGGTAATTCTAAGTATGTAATAATAAGTGGTTTTGGCTTTATTTAATTGGATTAAATCAATATGGCAAACGTTTAACTAATCCATTTCCTAATCTTTGGCTTGATTTAATTAGATTAAATTACAGTGGGAGACAATGGATATTAGTCACACCTAATTATAAATATTTGGAAAAATTAGATTAAGCTCACTTAAAAGTTGATTACAACTTTTATTAATTAAAAATTGCCTAAGTTTTGCTATAAATAGCAAGCTTTAAGAAGATTATAATTACAAGTACAAGTACAAATACAAGTAAATTCTTAGAGAGATTAGCCTGAGTTTGAGAAGTGTTTAGAGAAGCTTGTGAGGTCTCTAAAACATTTCATCTAGGAGAAATCAAGATTGGATCTTGAAGTGAAGCTTGGAAGCATTGGAAACAAGATTGGATCTTGGAGTCAAGCTTGCACACCTTGGAGGTTCTCCAACAATTTCAACAAATGAGAAGTATATTGGATCTTGCATTAAGCTTACTAGGTAATGTTTGATCTTCTCTTGAGCTATGTTTATTTGTGTATTAGATTCATGATCACATAGCTTAATGTTGAAATAAGGCTAATAAATTGTGTTAGGATGCTTTGGAAGTATAAACACAATATGCTTGTAATTGGGTCCAAATATTTATGTTAGACATAAACATAATATAGAGTTTGGAACTCTTGATTAAAGCTTAGAGCTATGGCTACCATTCTAAAATCACTTGACCACCTTTGGGTGTTCTAGAATTGTTCACGAGACATTTCTTATTGGGATTCTAATTTGGTTTGAGTATTAGATTCAAAATTTACGCAAATTCGCATTTAGAATAAATTTATATTTTTGTAAAAGTATTTGATATTTTGAAAAACTTGATTTTTATTCTATAACATGTGTTGATGTTAGTTTTGAAATTAAAAATTAATTTTGGGTGTTTTTGAAGTGTTTAGGGAGAGCCGGAAATGATTAGGGTAAAATACCATAATCCATTCAGCTCACTGGAAAGTGAGCTGAAGAAGAAAAGGAAATGAAATTTAAAAAAAAAAACAAAGAAAACAAAAAAAATAATAATAACAATCAGGCCTGTGTGCTACAGTGCGCTCGCGAGTGGTTTCTGCGCGCGTGGTAAGTTTTATTTTCTCTCGTTCTGGAGCTTCCAGACTCCGATTCAGTCCCGGATTTTTCCTATACACTCGTAATGGAATATAGTTTTTCATTAAATAATTTAAAATTGCAACCATAATTGATATCCATGGGTTAGACCCATTTTCACTGTGCGAAGCACTGATCCGACACTAGGGGTTCCACAACTGCCCCAACAGAATGGTATCAGTAGCAAAGGCTTAACCACACAATAAATATTTTGAATCTATGCCATAATAATTTTAATTTAATTATGCATAAGACATATTGGATATGTATTGTATGTTTTAAATTAAAACTTTGACCTAATAAAGTTAATGACTTGATTGTCATAAATCTCCCGTGATTAGGTGATTACTTTATAAAAGTAATATTATTAATAATGTTGGAGCATTATTGGATGGTCCATCTTGTCAATACGGAGATAAATGAGTTCTTACTACTTATATCCAAAATCGTCATTAGTGTGAGGGTGTACATACGAAGCTCATTAGTGCACATTGACAAGTATACACCTAGAACACGTCTGAATCCAATATCGTCATTAGTGTGAGGATAAGAAACGGTTCAGGACCAAACCATGAGTCACATGATGTGATCGACCTTGGAGGTCTACCTAATGAGTATATAAAGGCCAATATCGTCATTAGTGTGGGGCTGGAGTAAATGTCATGGGATCCAATTCCCGCTATGAAATTTTGATAGTCAAATTTCTATTTTTCGGTTAAGAGAGATTACAACATTACATAAAGTAGTGGGAGGGCACTAATAGATTTCAAATTCCTTAATCAATTAGTGTTATCACTTTTGAAATGAAAATTGTTCTGATACTATTTAAAAATGTTGTCTTGTAGATGGCTGCCGCTAATCAATTGAGGAAACTTTTGGATTTCAATAAGCTAAAAGGAGCCGATAACTATTTCGAATGGGAAATGAACATGTGCCTTGTCTTGGAGTATGAAAAGTTCACTTATGTCACGATTAATCCACTGCCTGTTGATATTGATCCTGACTCCACTCTAGAAGAGCGAGAAAATTTTGATAGATGGAAGGATGATAACCTGAAGGTGAAATCCTACATCTTGGGATCGATGGTTCCAGATTTGTTGAGACAGTACATTGAAGTACAGATTTTTGGAGCATCATGCGAACACTCAAGGAATTGTTTGAGGAAAATCAATAGATGAAACTTTATCGAAGGTCTAAGGAATTATTCCGTGTTGAACTCAATGAGGGAGGAGCAGTCAGCACTCATGTTTTGAACATGATCGACCAGATTCGATATCTGGAACGACAAGGCATTGTGTTTGATGAACGGCTGGGCCGTAATTTGATTATGTCTTCTTTGTCTGGTTCTTATGATGGCTTTGTATTAAATTTACATATGCATTCGATGCAAGCCACATATGAAGAACTTCATAACATGCTACGCACGGCGGAGCAAGATTTGAAGAAATACAACCCCACACTGTATCGCTATGGTGGAGCTGGCTCTTCAAAGACTTCTGGGAAGTCAAGGAAAATAAAGATGGGGAAGAATAAGATATCAAAGAAAAACTCCAAGAAACGAAAAGGCGCAAAACCAAAAGTAGCTCGTGATCAATGTCTACAATGTAAGAAGTATGGACACTGGAAGAAGGACTGTCCAGAGCTAAAAGGAAAAGTAGGACCCTCAGGTACGGTTTGTATTTTTCAAATTATTGAAATCTCATTAACCTTTGATGTAAATAGTGGATGAGTGTTAGACATTGGCAGTCATACTAATATTTGCAATTCCTTGCAAGAAATGAGGGTTAAAAGAAGGCTGAATAAAGGGGAGATCCAGCTTATAGTTGGCAATGGCGAGACATTGGACGTCAAAGTCATAGGAACAATTGTTCTAGATCTCCCAAATGGATGTAAATTAGATTTGCATGACTGTTATTATGTTTTCTAAATTATCAGACAAATAATATCGCTGCCAATATTAGATAAAGATGGATATAAAATAAACATTAAGGATGTAATTTTATGTTTGTATGATAAAGAAAATGTATTGAAATGTGAATGTTCTTTATCAAACGGTCACTATGTTTTGGAAACATATAGAGATATGTTTAATATAGAGAAAAATACAATTAGGAAGTCTGAACTAAATAATACTGAATTATGGCATATGAGATTGGGCCACATAGGTGTTAGACGTCTATCCAAATTGGTAAAGGATGGTTTGATTGAAAATATTACCTTAGATCCTTATCCGATTTGTGAGTCATGTATCCAATGAAAGATGATAAAGGCCCCATTTCAAGGTGTTGGACACAGTGCTGAAGATTTACTGGAGCTAATACACAGCGATGTATGTGGTCCATTAAATCATGTTGTTCATGATGGTTCAACATACTTTGTGACTTTCATAGATGACAAGTCTAGATATAGATATGTCTATCTGATGAAACATAAGTCGGAAACATTTGACAAGTTCAAAATATTCCGAAACGAAGTAGAAAAGCAAACCGGTGAATTCATCAAATGCCTTAGATCAAATCGATGCGGTGAATACATGAGTGAAGAATTCAGAAATTATTTAATGGAGAATGGAATTCTCGCCCAATATAGCCCACCATGAACACCTCAACATAATGGAGTGTCTGAGCGTAGAAATCGTACTTTATTTGATATGGTGCGAACGATGATGAGCTATATAGATATTCCTTACTACCTTTGAGGTTACGCTTTACTTATTGTTGCCTACATACTTAATAGGGTTCTATCGAAAGCTGTTTCTACGATCCCCTATCAGATATGGTTCGATAGAAATCCAAGTCTTAAGCATTTAAAAATTTGAGGTTGTCCTGAATACGTTAGAATTACGCAGCGGGATAAACAAGCACCCATAGGGTATAAATGTAGGTTTGTTGGATATCCTGATAATTCCATTGGATATCAATTCTACGATTCTGAGCAACGAAATGAATTTGTTGTTCGCTTTACAACTTTTCTTGAAAAGCAATTTTTAAGAGAAAGTGGGAATTGTACAGAGATTAAACTTGATGAGTTTGATCCCAACATTAAAGAATCTGAGATAGAACTAGAGATCCAATTAGATGAAGGATCTACAATACAGGTTCTACGTAAGTTAAATAGAATATCTAGGCCTCCTGAGAGACTATTTTTAACATCTGATGTGAGCCTTGATGTTATCCTCTTGGAGAAAACAGATCCGACTACGTATAAAGAAGCAATATTGGATATTAATTCGGGAAAATGGTAGGAAGTCATGAAATCTAAAATGGATTCAATGCATGTCAATCAAGTATTGGACTTAGTTAAACTTCCTGAATGAGTTAAACCTATTGGTTGTAAATGGGTTTACAAAAGGAAGCGAGGGCCCGATGGAAATGTGGAAACCTTTAAGGCCCGACTGGTAGCGAAATGTTACACTCAACGTCCTGGGATTGACTATAAAGGTACTTTTTCACCAATAGCCATGCTACAATCCATTAGGATTCTTTTAGCCATTGTTGCATATCACGACTATGAGATATGGCAGATGGATGTGAAAATCGCTTTCCTAAATGGATTCCTTGAAGAGGATATCTATATGGAACAACCAGAGGGTTTCGTATCCAGTGAGACTTCAAACTTGGTTTGTAAGCTCCAAAAGTCTATTTATGGACTTAAACAGGCATCCCGAAGCTGGAATCGTCATTTTGGAGATAATTAGATTATCTGGATTCATCAAAAATGAGGAAGAACCATGTGTTTATAAGAAAGTTAGTGGGAGCATGATAGTTTTCCTAGCCTGTATGTAGATGACATCCTTATCATAGGAAATGATATAGGGATGATGCAACGTATAAAAGCCTACCTTTACAAGAACTTCTCCGTGAAAGATATGTTGGAAAATTATGACCCACATCGTCACTATTTGTACAGATCATGGTGTTGTTGTACAAATTAACTATGTGACAAAAGAGATTGCTCTTATCATTTGTGATTAGATCACCTAGATATATAAATGATAGGAGGTCCTTATGATTTGTTCCTGGATTGAGATGATATGAGACAGTATCAATCCACGAAGGATAAATCATTAAATATCCCTAGTCAGAGTATTATCGAGATTGGACATCGATAATGCGTAAAAGACTAGTATTACACTTGTGCACGTTGTGAGGGCATAACGACATAGTTCTCATCTATTTGGGTAGATGATACTCATGCAAGTGTAGTAGGAGGTTGTGTTTTACCGATGGTACGGGAAACAGCTTCGCTCTGGATAGACCCCTCGGAATTCCATTGGTAGTATGACTATGTCTCTATGGAAGTCCGAAATCAAGGTAGGTGTATTTGGTCTTAAGCTGAGACTTGCACCGCTAATACTTGCGACAATCAATGTACTTTGGTTTTAGGTCGTCCAGGGCTTTAACAGGTTTTGTGTACGCCTCTGCTGGGTATATTGAGAATCGTAGTGTGTTGGGTGTGATGTCAAGATGGAAGTATCACTCCAGTCATAGTGGAGATGATGGTCACGCAGGATACGAAACTCGTTCTCTTATATGCTGTAGCTATCGGGATAATATGACTAGGTCATGATTATCCGATTATAGAGACTAGTTACCAGAGATCTGATATGTGCTTCGTACGGGGCAGACACAATTCCAGCCCCAGGCCTAGCACGTGACATCCGATACTGGATCGAGATACGTAATACTACGTATACTACGCCTGATATAGATCGCTTATTCCTGTAAGTATGTTTCTGGAGAATTGGGTAGGCATGGCGCTTTGCTAGAAGCCAACCTTGTCTTGTAAATCGGTACAAACGTAGTACTAGGTACTTACGTGTTCGGATAGTCCGACAACCATATTTACTGCCAACATATCCGGGGATCTCATGGGTCGCTTCCCGAAGATTCACCGATGACGTATGACTCGCAATTTATTAATCTGGGATTAATTACATGAGAGAGAAAATTAATCTGGGATTAATTACGGAGATATTTTATCTGGGATAAAATATCATTTAAAGAGAGAGAACGATTAATTTGGAATTAATCGATAAATTAATATATTCGATATATTAAAAGAAATTGGATTTCGACGCGGAATTAAAATTAGATTTTAATTCGGGCGAATGAGTTAATTTAGAATTAATTCGTTAGCGACGTGAATAGTGATTTCGCTAGGCATAATCATTTAATTACGTCGCAACGGATAATAAGTTAATTTGGAATTAGCGAACCCGAGCCCGGGATTATTTGTGAGCGCATTCACATTTCGAATTCGAGTGTGGCACGTAAGTCACATCAAGCGTCAAATCGCTAGTCACATCAAGCGTCAAATCATTAGTCACTTTGAGTGATGTGACAAGTAGTCACTTGATTGATTGAGTGATGTGACTTGATAAAAGTTGTTGAAAAGCTTTTGAAAGCTTGAATGACTAATACCATTATTTTAATGTTTGGTATATATTATTGATTTTGGAAATCAATTTTTTTCAACAACACAACTCATTCTCTCTTTCCTCTCTTCTTCCTCACGTCAAAGGGGCTGCATTTCCCTTCTGTTTACTGCCTGAAAACCGTGAGACAAAGGGAAGCAAATGCATGATTTTTGTGGCAAAAATCAAGAGAGCTAGCACTCAAAGAGACATACGAAGGTGATAGGGAAATCCACCCGTGTGCATGGAATCACAACGCACAAAGCTTGGAGCTTTAAGGAGGACCATGGCCGAATTTCATGGAGGACAGTGTTGGACAATTATGACCCATAACGTCATTATTTGTACAGATCATGGTGTTGTTGTACAAATTAACTATGTGGCAAAAGAGATTGCACTCTTATCATTTGTGATTAGATCACCTAGATGTATAAATGATATGAGGTCCCTATGATTAGTTCCTGGATTAAGAATGATATGAGACAGTATCAGTCCACGAAGGATTAATCATTAAATATCCATAGTCAGAGCATTGTAGAGATTGGACATAGATAAATGCGTAAAAGACTAGAATTACACTTGTGCGCATTTTTGAGGGTACAACGACATAGTTCTCATATATTTGTGTATAGGATACTCATACAAGTGTAATAAAAGGTTGTGTTTTACCGATGGTACGGGAAATAGCTTCGCTCTGGACAGACCCCACGGAATTCCATTGGTAGTATGACTATGTGTCTATGGAAGTCCAAAATCAGGGTAGGTGTATTTGGTCTTAACTTGAGACTTGCACCGCTAATACTTGCGACAATCAATATACTTTGGTTGCGGTCGTCCAGGGCTTTAACAGGTTCTGTGTACGCATATGCTGGGTATATTGAGAATCGTAGTGTGTTGGGTGTGATGTCAAGACGAAAGTATCACTCCTGTCATATGGAGATGATGGTCACGTAGGATACAGTACTAGTACTCTTAAGTACTGCAGTCATGGGGATAAAATGACTAGGTCATGTTTATCCGATTATAGAGACTAGTTACCAGACATCCGACATTTGCTTCGTACGGGGCAGACACAATTCCAGCCCCAGGCCTAGCACGTGATCATCCGATACTGGACAGAAATACGCAATACTACGTATACTACGCCTGATATAGATCTTTTATTCCTGTAAGGATATTTCCGGAGAATTGGGCAGGCATGGCGCTTTGCTAGAGGCCAACCTTGTCTTGTAAATCGGTAAAACGTAGTACGAGGTACTTACGTGTTCGGATAGTCCGACGACCGAATTTACTGCCAATATATCCAGGGATCTCATGGGTCGCTTCCCAAAGATTCACCGATGACGTATGACTCGCACCTTTTAATTAATCTGGGATTAATTAGAAGAGAGAGAAAATTAATCTGGGATTAATTACGGAGATATTTTATCTGGGATAAAATATCATTTAAAGAGAGATAATGATTAATTTGGAATTAATCGATAAATTAATATATTTGATATATTAAACGAAATTAGATTTCGACGCGGAATTAAAATTAAATTTTAATTCGGGCGAACGAATTAATTTAGAATTAATTCGTTAGCGATGTGAATAGTAATTATGCTAGGCATGATTATTTAATGAAATTAGATTTAATTACGTCGCAACGGAAAATTCGTTAATTTGGAATTAGCGAACCCGAGCCCAGGATTATTTGCGAGCGCATTGGCATTTCGAATTCGAGTGCGGCATGCAAGTCAAATCAAGCGTCAAATCGCTAGTCGCATCTAGCGTCACATCATTCGTCAATCAAGTGATGGATGTCTTTCACTTTGAGTGATTGACGCCAGTCACTATTCATTGATTGATGGCAAATGATGTGTGTGGTTGGCAAGCATTTATTGCTTTAATTGCTTGACTTTTTTGGAGGCAAAAATTGTGTATATGTTTTCGGGAAAATAATTTACCAATTTTTGTAACAAAAACCATCTCTCTCTCCTCTCTTTCTTCTTCCTCTCACACGCCCTTGGGGCCATTTTTCTGGTTCTGTTTGCTGTTAAAAACCGAGAGGATGGGAAGCTTAAGGTCATGATTTTGTGGCAAAATCAAGAGTGCTAGCACATTACGAAGACATGCGAAGGTGATAGGGAAGTCCACCCATGAGTCGGGAATCGTTCGATGAAGCTTGGAGCTTGTTCGAGGTGCTCAAAAATAGAAAATGGAGGAGCAGCCCACTGCCACTGTCGTGACAGTCCAAAGAGGCAGAATTTGATTTTTTGTTGCCTCCGCGTCGCTCAACCGCTCGATGTGAGTATTCCGCAACTTCGTTGATTTGTATTCGCACATATTTCATGTTTGTTTATGATCTTGGGACCTTAATAGAAACCAGCAATGGTATCAGAGCAAGGTTTGAGCATGAAAAAGTTTAGGGCTTAAAATTTGGGTAAAATGATTTTGAGTATGATTTTGTGAAATTGGATGAATGAATATGCTTAAATGTGTTTTAATTGAAGATTGATTGGATCAATTTCAAGAAATTATGTTTGGAACAAATTTCCCCAATTTTGTTGGCTTGGCCGAGAGATGAGTTGCCCTAAATGTCTTGGAATTTTGATTTGTTAATTCATTGGATGAGTTAGAATCATGTTGGGATTGTTGATTTGAAAATTAATTGGATTGAATTTTTAAATTGGACAAAAACCCTAATTGCCGAGACCTTGATGAGCATGTATTGGGTTTGATTTTTGTTAAAATGTGTTGGACATGTTTTAATGTTAAAGGCATGATTAATTAGTGCTAATTGATGTTTTAGAAATGTTAATTTGGGTAATTAATCATGTTATACACTTTGGTAATTAAATTGGGAATTTGGAATTTTATGATTTAATTATTTTGGGCCTATTTTGTGAAATTGGGCTTAAGTGTTGTAATTGGGCTTGTTGGGCTTTGTTGTACAAATTTGGGTTTAGGAAAAATTGGTTGGATCCAATTGGGCCCAAAACCGCATCCATAAAGCCCAAATGCGACTTAATGGACCTTTAAAGTTTAATTGGGCCTAATGGGCTAAGATTGATTTCTAGGCTTATGGGGTAATTCCCGGATTGGATTTTGGTTATTCGGTTTGACTCGAGTTGACCAAAATTCCACGCCTTAAGAAATTAATTAAAAGCCCATTGGACTTTAATTAAATTGACGTTGGACGTTAATCGGGCTTTGAGACCCGTAACGATTAAATTTGGAATTTAAGTCTAAAAGGTTTATTATTAAAGTCTAATGTTTAATTTGGAATTAAATAGCGAATTAGAATTGAATGCATATTAAATTGGATTTAATGATGTAGTTTAATTTAATTCGAGAATTTGTACTTTGAGTACTTATTCACAAAACGAGTTTGACTCGAGCAAAATCAAATCGTTGTTTGAACATTGGATGGTCACTAATTATCAGATTAATTAATTTGATTAGATTGATTGATAACATTCTTGTGTGAATACATGGTTGCGATGCATGAATAATGTATATCGGATGGATATTAGATGGGTGAGACAATTTTAGAAATTGTTGTAATAAATTTGATTTATTAATTGGACCTGCGTGTCCAGCCTTATACCTCCATATTCTTTGTATTCTCTTCTCATCTATTACCCTCAATGTAAATGAGGTTTCTTTAGAAGTGTAGTGTAACGGGTAGAAGTAATACATGTGCTAGCGGGAGAGAGAAAGGGAGAGATTTGATCTAGGATCAAATGTGTAAAGTATCCATTCGCATATCATTATTATTTATTTATACGCGCTTTATTATGTGTTTAGAATGCATGTTTAAGGGTGTATGATGATGAGACCTTAACAAAGATAATAAATTGGTTGCCAATTTGCACTCGAAAAACCCTCGCATAATATTAAACGTCTTTCCTTCCATTGAGTGATTCTCACTCAAGATCCGAGACTGGCATTGGCTTGGTGGCCAAAGTCAAGGCTTTTGTCTGTCGAGGATGTGTTTGAATCACGAGAGCTTTGTTCCATATTGGTGTCTTGTCCAAGTTGTGGTTTGTTGGCCAAAGTCAAGACCACTTCTTGTCCATCGACATTGATTATAAAGCTTTCCATGGTCAATGAGTCGCGCTTAACTGGGATCACTAAGTTTGTTGTGCCAAAGCCAAGGCTTAGTTGATTCAGAGGAAAAATGTTAGGTAATACATTGGATGTATTGGCATATATAAGATATATGTTTCGGACTTGGATGTCCCCCTACCGAATCTAGAAATTGGATTGGATCCAATTGATCTTAGAGATCTACCTAGTTAATTATCATACAATTTGTTGGCAAAAGTCAAGATTGTGTGATATTTAACGGGATCCTAGCCCACTAGGAAACACGGTTTCCCGAGTACTCGACAGAGGGTTAGAGGCTCGCCGAAAAATAGTGGGAGGCAAGAATTGAATTTGAAATATTCATTAATTACTTGCCATATGCGCTCAATCAAATATCATTCTTCATAATAAATTAAATGTTAGTTGGACTAATATTTAAACGTTGTTTTAATAAATAGTTGGACTATATTCAAACTATTCATTTATAGTTGGTTATATAATTGGATTATAGTAATCAATATATTTGATTTTTTAAATTATAGTTGATTAAATAGTTGGACTATTGCAATCATTATAATAAATAGTACATAAATCGTTGATTAAATAGTTGGATTATTAGAATCAAGATGCAATTGAAAGATTGACATTTAAAACATAATCCTAGGGAAAATGTATTTAAATGGCTTAATTTTCAAATTGGGAATAAATTTCAAGATGGTCCTGGAAACTAATAAGTTAGTTTATTTGATAAAATAACATATTAGGCCTAAGCCCAGAGTTAAGCAATTAGTAGAGCATAATCTTTGGAAGATTCATGTGATGATAACTTTAGTGCTTAATCCATTAAGCTTGTCGCAGTTGACTCCTTAATTTCTGAATCAGAACTAAGGATTAGATCCTTAAAGTGTGATAAAGAAATTGAAGGATCTTCATAAATCTATACTTAGATTTTAGAAGTACTAAATTGCAATAAATAACTCTTGGAGAGTTAATGACTATTCTCAAGGAAATAAAGTCAAAAGTTTGCAATTAGGCAAGTAGCGCAAGGCGCACCTTATTTCGATATTCTAGAAGGCCAAGGCTTGGCCAAAGGCTTCTGGAATGTGAAAAACTGGCAAAGGCAAAATCATTATAATCTTCTGGGAAGATAAATGACATAACCCAAAATGTCTGCCTAAATTGTGGAAACGGGATCGCGGAAGCGTGACTGCCGTTTGAACAAAGCAGACATGAAGGAATTGAAGAACGAGCAAGGCTCTGACTTCAAATATGTTTGTCAAGTTATGTTCACTATTAGTATTAAAATTAGATTTTAAATACTTAGTGTGGCACATAAATATATATTGATGTTCAGAATCTGTTTTGAACAGGATACTGACTTCAATCGAGATTAATCTGCGAATTGGAAACGGGACGAAAGTCGTTGTTTTAACCGTAGATACCTAAGTTTAGGAACTACCTTTGGGTGTGTACCTAAATTTGGAAACTGTTATAATGTAACTAGTTTGACTAGAAACATTATCTCTATATCAGTGTATAACCCGCTGCGGGTGAACCTTTATATTCTAGAACACTAAAGTGTTTTATTATATAAAGATGATATTGAGATAAACACATTAGATGTGAATAACATAATTTATATTTTGAATATAAATAAATCTCAAATGTATAACATGACAAACAATAGCTCAAACTGATTTGATCAGATGAAACTTAAAAGTATAAATGCCACCAATCTGTTAGCCCTTGTTCATAGTGAAGCAAGTGTGCCCATGTCTAGCTAGGCTAGAGGTGGATATGAATATTTCGTGACCTTTACGGATGTGGCGTCGCGTTATGGTTATGTGTTTCTTTTGAAACACAAATCGGAAACTTTTACAGTTTCGACACGAAATAGACAAACAGATCGGCTAAAGTATTAAACCGTCACGGTAAGACCGTAATGGAAAATACTCAAGCAATAAGTTTCTCAAATACTTGAAAGAGTATAGTATTCTTTCAATGAGGACTCCTCCCGGAACACGTCAGTTTGACGGTGTGTCCGAACTGAGTAATCGAATTTTGTTGGACATGATAAGGTTAATCATGAGTCGCTCTGAGCTACCATTTCCTTCAACGGATTAGCATTAACAGTGCAAAACTTATTTAGAATAAGGTTCCATTAAAATCTGTTAGACAGATTTCATATTAGATATGAACATGAAAGAAACCGGGTTTCACGTTCCTGATGATTTGGGTATGCTAGGCATACGTTTGGATGATACCAAACTAAAACCCAAATTGGATAAGTGCCAATTGAAGGTTATCCTTGGGATACCGAAGTATAGTACTTATACAACTCACCTGAGAACAATTAGATTGTTGCTCACCATGCGAATTTCCTGAGAGGAATACCGATATGCAGTGGTAAGTGGGAGGATAGTAAAACTCGATGAAAATCGGAGTAATACTATTCCAGGCACCGGATCTTAATGGAACATAAATAGTTCATCAATGATGAAACTATTACCAATAATCTTCGAATACACAAGAACCGCGTATGTCGGAGAGAGTCAGAAAACAGCCTGGGGTATGGGTTTCTGATCTCACCTCGTAAAGATGTTAATCTTTTGAGGTATACCAACTGACTACGTATGAGGAAGTGATACAAGGTATCGACTCCCTATTATGACAAAGTGTCATGAGTCCGAAATGGATTCCATGTATATCAACCAAGTTTGGATACTAGTTGATGTACCGCAAGGCATTGTGCCTATTGGTACTATATAAGTCTTCAAGGAAGACATACATGGATGGAAACATACCAACGAATAAAGCTAGGCTTTTAGCGGAAAGATATCGTTATCAACATTTTGTTGATTACGATTCAACCTTTTACCTGTTGCCATGGTAAATCCATTTGGATAATGCTTGCTACTGCTGCATGTTTCATTTATGTAATATGTCAGCTTAACGGGAAAATCGCTTTCCTGAAAAGGAAACCTTTAGGAGGATATTTACTACATCCTGTCGGTTTTGTCGTACCTAAAACTAGCAAATAAAGTTTGCGGGTTATTCAATCCATGTTTGGATAGAAGCAAGCATAGGTTCTTGGAATTATCGTTTTGATGTAATCATAATGGTTTATGATTTAATTCAAAATGTAATGATTCTTGTGTATATAAGAGGGTTAGTGGGAGCGCACTGACAGTGATTGTCCTATAAATAATGATAATACGTCATTTCTTGGAAATGATATTCCCATAATAATAATTGGTGAAAGCTTGGCTTTCTATAAAACTCTCCAAGAAATCGTACATTGAAAAATGTACGCGACCTGATGTCTCATACGCTTTGAGCATATGGATTCACAAACATGCCAATCCAAGTGATGGACACTGGATTGATGTTAAGAACATCCGTTAGTATCTTAGAGAACTAATGATGCTGTCTTATACTATGGAGATGGAGAACTTGAAGTGACTGGGATCACTGTTGCAAGTTTCCTAAACCGATAAAAACGACTATAAGTCGCAAACGGTACAATACAGTTTGAATAACGGAACAGTGAGCTGGAAATCTTCCAAGCAAGATACTGTTACCGAATAAACAATAAATGCGGGATTATTGCTGCAGCTGAGGCAGTAATAGAAGCCTTCTGGGTCGATAAACAAATCTAATTAGATTAGATATAATTCTGTTAGCAGCTGAGCTAGGCGTCAACACAGGCTAAAAAATTAATGATCTCATCAATGATCCAGATATATACTTAGATATTAATCTAATTCGTTCGGATCATACATCGTGGCGATGTGATGATCGAATAAATCACATCAGACGATAATCATGCAAATCCGCAAGACGAAAGCATTTCTCAACAGTTTGAGCCAACCGTACATAGTTCGGGTGTAAGACACTCGAGTGACTGGCTATAGGCCAAGTGGGAGATTGTTGGACAATTATGACCCATAGCATCACTATTTGTATAGATCATGGTGTTGTTGTACAAATTAACTATGTGACAAAGGAGATTGCACTCTTATCATTTGTGATTAGATCACCTAGATGTATAAATGATAGGAGGTCCCTATGATTAGTTCCTGGATTGAGAATGATATGAGACAGTATCAGTCCACGAAGGATTAATCATTAAATATCCATAGTCAGAGCATTGTCGAGATTGGACATCGATAAATGCGTAAAAGACTAGTATTACACTTATGCGCGTTCTGAGGGCACAACGGTATAGTTCTCATATATTTGGGTAGAGGATACTCATGCAAGTGTAATAGGAGGTTGTGTTTTACCGATGGTACGGGAAACACCTTCGCTCTGGATAAACCCCTCGGAATTCCATTGGTAGTATGACTATGTGTCTATGGAAGTCCGAAATCAGGGTAGGTGTATTTGGTCTTAACCTGAGACTTGCACCGCTAATACTTGCGACAATCAATATACTTTGGTTGCGGTCGTCCAGGGCTTTAACAGGTTCTGTGTACGCCTATGCTGGGTATATTGAGAATCGTAGTGTGTTGGGTGTGATGTCAAGACAAAAGTATCACTCCAGTCATATGGAGATGATGGTCACATAGGATACGGTACTAGTACTCTTAATTACTGCAGTCATCGGGATAAAATGACTAGGTCATGTTTATCCGATTATAGAGACTAGTTACCAGACATCCGACATGTGCTTCGTACAGGGCAGACACAATTCCAGTCCCAGGCCTAGAACGTGATCATCCGATACTGGACAGAAATACGCAATACTACTTATACTACGCCTGATATAGATCCTTTATTCCTGTAAGGTTATTTCCGGAGAATTGGGCAGGCATGGCGCTTTGCTAGAGGCCAACCTTGTCTTGTAAATCGGTAAAACGTAGTACGAGGTACTTACGTGTTCGGATTGTCCGACGACCGAATTTACTGCCAATATATCCGGGGATCTCATGGGTCGCTTCCCAAAGATTCACCAATGACGTATGACTCGCACCTTTTAATTAATCTGGGATTAATTAGAAGAGAGAGAAAATTAATCTGGGATTAATTGCAGAGATATTTTATCTGGGATAAAATATCATTTAAAGAGAGATAACGATTAATTTGGAATTAATCGATAAATTAATATATTTGATATATTAAACGAAATTAGATTTCGACGCGGAATTAAAATTAGATTTTAATTCGGGCGAACGAATTAATTTAGAATTAATTCGTTAGCGACGTGAATAGTAATTATGCTAGGCATGATTATTTAATTAAATTAGATTTAATTACGTCTCAACGGAAAATTCATTAATTTGGAATTAGCGAACCCGAGCCCAGGATTATTTGCGAGCGCATTGGCATTTCGAATTCAAGTGCGGCACGCAAGTCAAATCAAGCGTCAAATCGCTAGTCGCATCTAGCGTCACATCATTCGTCAATCAAGTGATGGATGTCTTTCACTTTGAGTGATTGACGCCAGTCACTATTCATTGATTGATGGCAAGTGATGTGTGTGGTTGGCAAGCATTTATTGCTTTAATTGCTTGACTTTTTTGGAGGCAAAAATTGTGTATATGTTTTCGGGAAAATAATTTACCAATTTTTGTAACAAAAACCATCTCTCTCTCCTCTCTTTCTTCTTCCTCTCACATGCAATTAGGGCCATTTTTCTGGTTCTGTTTTCTATGAAAAACTGAGAGGATGGGAAGCTTAAGGTCATGATTTTGTGGCAAAATCAAGAGTGCTAGCACATTACGAAGACATGCGAAGGTGATAGGGAAGTCCACCCATAAGCCGGGAATCATTCGACGAAGCTTGGAGCTTGTTTGAGGAGCTCAAAAATAGAAAATGGAGGAGCAGCCCACTGCTACTGCCGTGACAGTCCAAAGAGGCAGAATTTGATTTTTTGTTGCCTCCGCGTCGCTCAACCGCTCGATGTGAGTATTCTGCAACTTCGTTGATTTGTATTCGCACATATTTCATGCTTGTTTATGATCTTGGGACCTTAATAGAAACCAACAGACAGTGGACTGCACTGCCGTGAGCTTCATGGAGGGCAGAATTTGATTTTTGTTCTTCACCGCATCGTCTCAACCGATCATTATGAGTATTCTGCACCTCCTTTGATGTATTCACTTTGTATTTTCATTGCTTGATATGATCTTGGGATGCTTGGAGAATTCCAACAATGGTATCTATGAGCATGGTTGAGCATGAAAATGTATTAGAGTTAAAATTTGGGTAAAATGTGTTTGAGCATGATTTAATTAAATTGGATGTTTGAGTATGCTTAAAACATGTTTTATTGAGGATTGATTGGATCAATTTGATGAAATGTTGTTTGGAACAAATTTGCCCAATTTTTATGGCTTGGCCGAAAACTTGAGAAGCCCTAATGTCTTGGAATTTTGATTTTTTGATTCATTGGATGACTTAAAATCATTCGGGAAATATTGATTTAGAATTTGATTGGATTGAATTCGGAATTGATTTGAAAAATCCCTCCATTGCCGAGACTATAGCATGTGTATTTGGTTTGATTTTTTGATAAAATGTGTTGGACATGTTTTGTTGTTAAAAAGCATGATTAGTTATGTAAATTGATGTTTTGGAAATGTTAATTTGGGTGATTAATTATGTTATACACTTTGTGTAATTAAATTGGGAATTTGGAATTTGGTAATTTAATTATTTGGGCCTATTTTTTTAAATTGGGCTTGTAATGTTGTAAATGGGCTAATTGGGCTTGGTTGTACCAAGTTAGGTTTAGACTAAATTGGTTGGATCCAATTTGGCCCAAAACCGCTTCCATAAAGCCCAAATGCGACTAATGGACCTTTAAAGTTTAATTGGGCCTAATGGGCCGAAATTGATTTCCACGCTTATGGGGTAACTCCTTGATTGGACTTTGGTTATTGGGTTTGACCCGAGTTGACCAAAAGTCCACGCCTTAAGAAATTAATTAAAAGCCCATCGGACTTTAATTAAATTGACGTTGGACGTTAATCGGGCTTTGAGACCCGTAACGATTAAATTTGGAATTTAAATCGTAAAGGTTCGTTAAATAAAGTGTAATATTTAATTTAGAATTAAATAGTGAATTAGTATTAAATACAAATTGAATTGGATTTTTTGTAGTTTAATTTAATTCGAGAATTCGTACTTTGAGTACTTATTCGCAAAACGAGTTTGACTCGAGCAAAATCAAATCGTTGTTTAAACATTGGATGATCACTAATTATCTGATTAATTAATTTGATTAGATTGATTGATAACATGCTTGTGTGAATACATGGTTCCGATGCATGAATAA
>SKCR01016275.1:0-92044 GCA_019454045.1 Zanthoxylum bungeanum | reverse complement strand
TGATGAGCACATCATTTACGTACACGATTGGTCTTCTCTTGCAGCTTGGATATCAGGTCTTGTCCAGACATTGCTCTATGCTGATTTCTTTTACTATTACTTCCAAAGGTCAGTGAGTTCTTTTTTTCCAAATCATAGTTAAACATTTGCTGATACAATTATATTGACCTCGTCCTCATGTTTTTTTTTTTTTTTTTTTTTTTTTTTTTTTTTTTTTTTAGCTGGAAGAACAATGCAAAGCTTGAATTACCAGCTTGAGGCATTATTTTGAAAGTAGCAAACATGGAAATGTATTTGTGCGATAACAGGTGCTCGGTGTTTTTGCTTTTCGTATCCCCTTCTCTTGGGGTGCTCAGGTGAACATGTTAAACACCACTCTTGTTAACATTTATCGTGTCAAACTCAAATTACGTTTTAAACCCTAAATACCATACAATGCATGTCATATTGTGGATTCATCCTGTTGTGTAGTCTTTTAATGCAAACTTGATTCAACTGGTGTTACAAATAAATAGAAAATATGCATTTTTTCATTAATTAAAAAGAGGTGAAAGTTGTCTTTCCATATAATAGGGCTATTTGCGTCATTAGCATTACAGTATCTAGGTGCATATCGTTATCCAAATTTGCTATTTTCAATGACCTAACAAATTTTTATCTTGCTGTCCTTACTGTTACAAATTAATTCCACTTTCAATGATCAGTGGTGCCACAATTATATTTGCTTATATTTTATTTATCTTCTCATTTTAATAAAAATAAATGAATCTCTTAAAATATAAAGTTTTTTATCATAAAATTATATATTATTGATTTCTAAATTATAAACTTTCCAATGAGAACCATCAAGAGTTTTGACAAAACTCATTCATTGTAACGTTTCTCAGATATATTTTATCAAGTTCAGTCAAATTTTATGGAATATGTACTTAATGATATTTGTTTTAAAGTTTGTAATTTACAATTAATAATATATAATTTTTTCATGAATTATTTTAGGAAATGTTTAACTTTAAAATTAACACACCGATGAATTTCCTTAGGAATATGATCAAATTCATTCCAACAAGTTTACACTCAAAAATAGGGGAAAGTTCAAAATTTTCCAAAAACTTGGAGAGACGTTCGTCGGTCCATAAAGTGTATCAATTTACACCAATTATGTTATTGATTTTGTAGGAAATTACTAAATTATTCTTATAGATATTATTATTATTATTGGAATTGTAGGAAATTCCGCCGTCAAATCATCCCTTCTGGGCTTAAGCATAGCATGTAAAATTCATGGCTGTCTCAGACTCTTATAAGAAACGTACTATTTAAATTCTAACAACAATGTCAAATCCTGAATCCTACACCTCCAAGTCACGCCCTTTGAGGACTCTTTATAGATTATTTAAATATGAATTTACAATTTTAATCACAAAAGGAAAAAAATAAAAATAACACAATATTTGATAAATTGTTTATATACTGTTATTTTATAATTAATAACTCATTGAAAATGAGTTTAATTACACAGATTCTTCAATTCGTTGCTTGATCTGCTTCTAAAATAATATTGCATCACATCTCGTAAATTCTTCTCTTTGGGACGCTATTTACAATGAGAGAAGAATAAAAAAGCCCCCCAGATTAAATCAAACGCAACAAAATTTCCCATCCCCATGGCATTCAAAACACATGACGGCTTCTGCTGAAAAAAAAATCATATGCATTCAAATACGGGACATATTAAATACACCAAATCAATAAATATATGAGATGTGTTAAGTAGTAATTCATTTTTTTTATTTTATTGATTAATTTTAAATTTAATATATATATAAATTTTAGTGAACGGACGTATCATGTCATCTGTACACCTCAAACTATTCGGGTTGTAGCAATCAATAATAAAGTAATAGAAGAAGTCAAGATTTCATTTCATTTCATTTTTTTTTTTTTTTTTTTTTTTTTTTTTTTTTTTTTTTTTTTTTTTTTTACAATTATCAAATTGTCTTTCAATTAATTATGTAATTTTTTTAGAACATCAATATATTTATTGGTCGAATGATGATTTTACCCCCATAGATAATAAGTTGTGAAATCGAAATGAGTAATTTTTAATTTCCTCACATGAGGTATTTCCTATTTGCAAGTAGATGGTGAAGATGTTTTTATTAGTGAAATCCCTCCTGGCGTTTGTTGTTTGACTGTTATTTGACAGCGTGATTACTAATATACCCCATGAATATGGTTTCTTGAACCGGCACTACTGTAACTCATTAGACGCTAAATAAATTAACCACATTAATTGGACAATTTTACCCCTAGTAATATATTCAATTTACAAGACGTCAACAATCAATTTACTAATTTGACCCACATAATTTATTCTATTTTGCCAATAAACCCACCAAAAAGACAAAATAATTTGTAACGTACATAATAAATATTAATTTTTTTAATATTATTGTTGAAGTTCAATTATAACCGTAATTGAAACCGGTAGTACCTGTTTCGATTACAATTTATCCTAATCTAAATTGGTTTGGTTACGATTCGTTTTGGATTTCGAACCATAACCGTGGTTGGGTCTATCCTAAAGAGCCCTCATCCTTCTCTAGTGCTTTTAAAACCAAATTATGTCCTTATTCTGCTCCTGCCCAGTTTCCTTTAAAACCCAATTGCATTCTCTTCTCTCCACAGTCTTCAACATTTTTTTTTTACCATTTTCGTGTTCAGTAAGAGTCTCGGTTTCATAATTGTGTACTCGGTGGCTACTCATCTATAAATCTTTGATGCTTTTATATTTGATCTCTTCCAGATCGATGTTTTTTATTGGCACAATAAAACGTTGAGTACTAGTAACAGACTTCTTGGTTTTGGATGCTTAAACAAGTTCCTATTAATTTGTAAAAAAAAAAAAAAATTAGATTCTTGAAGGGCATGGAACAGTGGGTTTGCATGTGAAGTAACAGGAGAGTGGAGCAAGTAAAAACAAAAATCTTTTAAGAGACGAAAACAGAATGAGTTGATTTCAATGGAGAAGAAATAACAAAATGCTATTAGGTTTTATTGAAATTTGGAGTGGCTGACTGTGGCTTTGTTCTTTGTTCGTCATTTGAAAGGATCGAAAAAAGGGAAAAGAGGTTGCAATAGTGGTTCGACACAATCCATTTGAAAGACATCGATCAAATTTAATTTATAACACAATCCTAGAACTGTTGTTGTTTTAGTTTTTTGAATCTTTTCTTTGTTAGCGTCAATGAACTCAATGAAGGATTTTGATGGTGTAACGTAAGAAACTTCGGCACGTATTCGCGAGCATTATAAAAAAATATCGAAGCAAATTGGTTGTGAAGTAAATATATGTGAAGATTCAAGCGCCAAACGAAGATATCAAATGTAGTCTTATAGCTTAGGGCTCTCATTATAAGTGAGTAAATTATTTGAGTACTATAAACTCATAGGATTCATGCAAATTCATATATATGCATTATGGTCAAGTGTAAAATGGTTTTAATCTTCAAATCCTGCATTTTCTACACTGAGACCAGCATACCGGCTCATGATACCTGCATAACTGTGACCATACTCTGCTTTGGACAGTTTTGTATGCTTTTTGGAACCGAGCTAATCCATACCGGTCTACCATACCAGTCAATCTAGAGTTGCACGGCTACTGGAACCGGGACGGATCATACCGGTCCCCATACTGATCAGCTAACCGACTACCGGTCACCATATCGATCAGTAATCCAGTATGTGTGCTTTGATCTTTAACGGTCATATAGCCGTTTGAATTACAAGACCGGCATACCGGTCTCACAATAGAGAGCTGAGACATATATGTATTGATCCTCAATTTCGTTTTTACCAAGTCTTAACACCTTCCTATATTTCTTTAAAGGCAAAAATATGAGAGTAACCTAAATCTTCTTGATCAAACACTCTCATCATAATCAAACCTCACGCACTTCACCTTCATACACATTTAGTGAGCTTGGAGATACTTGATGAGTGGTATTTATATCACTATTTCCCACTCATTTAATCTAATATTTTGTATAGTTTCTTGAGTTTTGTGAATGTTTTGATGTGTTTTGTGTTATTTTGTAGATAAATAAAGTTTGGAAAGCACTGGAGGCAATTTGAGGCAAAACCGGACAAAAATGCGTCAACAGGGATATTTTCGTCTCTACAGCGTCGAGACGCTGGAACACTGCGCGCCGCGACGCCCAGCGTGCGCCGAATCTGCTAACATGCGCCGGGTCCACAAAATCAGAATCTGAGAAAAGTTGACTTTGCTAACGTGCGCCGTGATACGTGTCACCATCACAACAGAGATGCTAAAATGCGCCTGCCACGTGTCGAAATCCTATTGCTTGGACGGCCACCGCCCCACGTGTCATCCTACGTGTCGCCACATCATCGTCCACATCAGCAGCCACATCAGCAAGTCAACCGAGTCAACATGCCACGTCATCATCAGCCAATCACAGCGCGACACGTGTCAACCTCTCATTCGTCTGACGGCCGCCGCCCCACGTGTCGCCACGTTGTCTTCCACATCATCACAGTGACGTCACCAATGACGTCATGAACAGTGACACGTCACCAATGACGTCAGCATAATAATTGAGCTTTAGCCGCCATGACACGTGTCGCTCTAAACAGTCAGCCGCCTTGCTACGTGTCACCTTCTCATCGTGCCACGTCAACCAAATAGTGAAAAATCCAGCGTCGCGACGCTGAGGGCTTGGCGTCGCGACGCGCGAACAGTGCCCGAACAGTGAAAAATTTTGCTATAAATAGATGGCGAATTTTCATATTTTAGATACCTCACACCTCTCTCTCTCTTGATTTCTCTCTCTAGAGAGAGTTTCTCTCTCTAGAATTTTTATTTTTATTTTTATTTTTAGTTTTTTTAATTTATTTATTTGTAATTTATTTTTATTACCATTTGTAATATAGTAATTTAATTTTTAATTTTTACTTTTTACAGTTTTTACTATTCATGAGAAAGTAATTTCCCAGCTAGGGTGAAAGGTAATTCTTTTACTGTTACTATTTAGATTAATCTCCCTTAAAAATAATATATTTACACTTTAAAATACTGATTAATAAAGGATACCGCTATATTGGTCGGTTGGTATATTTATTTTCTGTTGGTTTGAACCTGATTAATCAAGGATACCGCCAGATTGGTCGGTTGATAAATTTATTTTGGTACCGCCTTTATGGCTGGATTATGGACAAATATTACCGCCTATATGGCTGGTTGGACTTAATTGGACTTAATCAGGATACCGCCAGATTGGTCGGTTGGTTAAATAATATCACAAGTTTATATATTATTTTATGGGAGATATCTAAATTAGTAGTAGTAAAAGTAATTCCTTTTACCTTAGCATTTTATTTTATTGTAATTTACTTTTTAGCATTTTTACTTCATGTCTTTTAATTTTATGTTTTTACTAGTTATAATTATGTGTTAGTTTTTCTAAGGTTGTGATGAATTTCAATATCACCAGTTTATAAGGGTTAGATTATAGTTTGGGTAATTTAAAGGTTTATTTATTAAGTCTTAAGCTTAATGCTTTTTGTTGTCTGATCACCAATAAAATTGATTAGGTAAATCTAAAATGAACTAGACATAGGGATTTTAGGTTTCAGCCTTAGACTTAATAGCCCACGATCTTCCTTGAGGATAGATAACCCTTTAATAGATTTCCTTACAGGATAGGAATATACCTGTCGGGCGAGGGTAGCCATAAATTGGAACTTAATCTTAATGAATCCAGATAATGTGGTTGACATAGGAATATGGTTCAATTGGGTTATACTGGGTATTTGTGTCTGACCATCGACAGATGCTTTCGCATAATTTCGTGTTCCAGGTTAATAAATCATGTATTTCCTAACTATAAAATAATCACTTCATCTTTATAATGATATTGGAATAAATCACAACCCTAGATCTTTGTGTCTTTTGTTATTTACCTTAGTATTTTCTTTTGTCTTTTTATTTATTTATTTATTTAACAACACCACTTTCAACCAATCAAAAAAAACAATCTCTATTCTCCATTTAATTAGATATTTGTAAATAAATAGATTCAATAATTAATAACAACAGTAGGAAATAAGTCCTCGTGGGATCGATATTTTTATACTACTTGAACGATACGTGCGCTTGCGTTATACGTGTGTGTTTACGCCGGTCAAGTTTTTGGCGCCGTTGCCGGGGACTTAATTTCTTGAGTTGTTAATTTTGAAACTATCCAATTTCCTTATATCTAATTTCTTTCTTTTATTTTGTAATTTTTATTTCTTTTGTTTTCAGGTGATTAAAAAAATGGAACACTACTGGGAGATTGAAAAATTACAAGCGTTACAAGAAGATACACCCCAAATCTGGGAGCAACAGTCCGATTTTCTGTGGCCTGTTGTCGAGCCCAATAATTATCACTGGATGCCAGAACCAAGCAATGCTACATTTGTTCATCAGAACGAAATGGGGAGATGTGTGATTTGTGATAGTAACCACCCGAGCGATCAATGTATATATCGATCAGAGTGGGAGAATTTCTGGAGACATCATGGTACGAAGAGCCATCACATTTCACAGAATCACATTTTCCATCTTATCCACCATCTTCCTTCGATCCTTATCAAGAACCAGAACCATCCGAGGAAGATCAATTAATTCACATGTTCAAAGAACAAGGAGCTCGATTTGATGCACAAATTCATAGTAACGCAGAATCCATACAGAGAATGACAGATCAGATCAGACAATTAACAGAAAACCAGAACATCATACCTCAAGAACCAGTTTCAGATGACACTGATGAAGCCTTCGAGAACCCAGAATTCCACAATGACACCTTAACAGAGGAGGAGGCTGAGGAAAATCAAGAACCAGAGGTATCAGTTCAGGAACCCGAACCGGCAAAGTCTCGATTTGATTTCTATATTCAGATTCTGACGAGGATGAAGCTGAATATTTCTACCAAATACATCAAAAATTGAGGATGGAATTCTGTATCCTCAAAGTGAAGATCTTGGAGATTCCATTGCACAAATGTTTGATGAAGAAGAAATACCTGAGCCAATCATTTCAACCAGATCATAGGATGAAGACCTAAAATCTAACATTTCTTTTCAGGTTGAAAAATTTGAAACATGTATTTCACAGATGACAGATGAAGAGCTTAATGCAGAAATTTTCAAATACATCTGTGAAGAAAAGGTGGAGCAAGAAACAGAGCAAATGGAGGAGCAAACGTCTGACTTTATTAAAGATCCAGAGCATTCAGAAAAACATCGCTGTTTTGGGGAGTACAAACCAAAGATATCACCCAGAAGCTTGACAAAATGGAATTTCCATTCCAAGTCAAGCACCATACGAGACCTCCTGATTTTATTTCTTTCTTTGCAGGAACCACTGGAGCAACAAAGATCAAAAAGGTGACACGAGCACTGAATGAGACAAAATTCTTTTTGCCACTTTACTGTTGGAAGAGACCCTTCAAAAGCAACGCTCACGGGATTGTCTTTATCGGACATCCAAAACGACATTGAAACCTCCTTAACAGATGAATTTCAGTCACGTCTGGCTGAAGACGAAAAATTTAGCGCTAGCAGGGAGGCAACCCATGCAATTTGTTGTAATTTATTTATTTATTTATTTTTGTGTGTGAACTTTTTGTTGTGTATTTTTTCAGGAAAAATTAAAATGGAATTTATCAGGACAAAGCAAGCCAGTACAAGCGGGATTTTCAAAATAAAAATTTGACAAAATCACGAAGATACAAAGTCAATCCAAGAAAAGACGGCCGAGTAAGAAGTACTTTTAGGACGGCCCTATGGATTATCTGTCGCAAGACATGGTTTTGCCAAAAAAAAAAAAAAAAAAAAAAAAAACCCTAAAAATAAAGAGAGCGTCGCGACGCACGACCAATTTCAGCGTCGCGACACTGGTTTGTTTACAAGCCTAAAACCAGCAGCCACCACGCACAGATCACTCCTCCTTCTTCACAGATCTCACCATTTTCTCTCAACCCAGCAGCCAAATCCATCCACAACCGAATCATCACCACCAACCACCAACCATCACCTCAAACCAAGACTCACCATAACCTCACCACCGAGCAAAACCCCGTCCTCAACTGAGACCAGAAAACCGCAAAGCCGAGATCCACACGTGAGCCAACCATCGCGAGCCACCCCATGCCGTGACTCAACACCACCAACGAACCAAGCCGAGATCAACCAAGACTGCCACTGTCTCGCCGAGTCTTAACCACCACCGTCGAGATCGACACCCTCTTCATCTTTGCCGAGACCTTCATCGCCGATTCCGAGCACCACCACCTCGCCTGGACTGAACCGGAGCCGTGACTCAACAACCAAAACACCACCAAACCGAGACCAAACCATCACTGCCGAGCCTAGCCGAGCCACTGCCATGTCTTGCCGTGACCGAGCCATTCCTTCACCGAGTCAAAACCGAGCCAGATCTGCCGTGAACATCAAACCGAGAGACAAGCAACACACCAAGATCCACCAGCCGAGACTTAACCAAAACAGAACCAAGACATCACAGAACCGAACCAGAAGCAACCCACTGCCAACCGAGCAAAACCAAAAAAAAAAAAAAAAACCCTCCATCATCAGATCCGGTTTGTCAGGCATCAGATCTGATTTTTGTGGATAATTTGTGTGGTTAATTTGATAAAAAATGGATGTTACAGGTTTTGAATTTTTGGCAGTAAAGGGGATAATCGAAAATTGAATGATTTGTGGTTGATTTTGTTGAAATTGGAGGATTGTGAATTTGAAAGTTTGGCAGTGAATAACTGCTGAATTCTGAGTTTAGAATTGCCAGATTGATGGAATTTTGTAAGAATTGGGGGCGAAGAGTGAATTGGAGTGTTTGTGGCATTTGTTAGATTTAGGTTGTCTTGGATAATCAAAAATTCAGGGGAGACTCTGTCGGATTTTTCTAAAAAATACCAAGTTGGGATTTGATTGATGATAATTTTTTAGGATGAATTTGGGGAAATTGGTTTTTAGAGGAGACTCTGTCGAAATTTTCACTAAAAAAAAATCGTCGTGGTAAAAAACGTAAATTGGACATAAATTTTCCTATGATAATTTTTCCTGTAAAATTTCAGCTGACTATGTAATATCTTCTAATCTCTTTTGTGTATACATAGTGTGAACTTTTTTAATTTTGTGTGTTATTTTTGTAGGGAAAAGCACAAACGGAGCATTTTAATACAGAAGGAATTGTGTTTGACAATCAAAAGATGAGAGAGCTAATTCATTTTGATGGCTGAGAAAGAATAAGTCTTAAGACACATCCTAATGGATTTATATACCTAAACGAGTGGCGTATTGCATACACAATTCCGTTGCCTTAATTATTGCTTTGATTCGCTTTTCTGTTGTAATTATCTTTATTTTAGTAGACAGGATCCAGACTTTTTGACCTTTCACGATTCATTTTGTTATTTAGCTAACAATCGTCCTCTGGAAGATACTTGTGCTATTATTGTATTCACCCTTTTCAGGTACTATAAATTCGGCCCGTCATTGCACTTTTGAAGGCATCCAGAGTTGAAAAGTAATATACATAAAAAAAAAAAAATGGAAGCCACTTCAAGAAGACGAGTTGAGAACATCTGTGTGTTTGCGGTAGTACTGTTGGTACTAAACCACAATACATAGAAGCAGCACAGGAATTGGGTCGAGTCTTAGCAGCAAGGAATATGCACCTAATATATGGCGGAGGCAATCTTGGACTTATGGGGATTGTTCAAAGGCCGTACAGGAAGGAGGCAGTCATGTTTTGGGAATCATCCCAAAACCCTTGGCAGAGGCAAATCTTATTGAATCATCAAACGGAGAGGAACTGATCGTGACAGGTATGTCTGAACGACTGGTAGAAATGATTAACCGTTCTGATGCTTTTATTGCTTTGCCAGGAGGCTTGGGCACATTGGAGGAAATTTTTATTGTACTATCTTGGGCGAACCTAAACATACACCAGAAACCAATTGGGCTGTACAACGTTGATGGGTTTTATGATTTTCTTTGTGTGTTTCTTGATGATGCTCGAAAATGGGTTCGTGTCAAAACCTTTAAAGAACTCCTCTTCACTGCCAGAACTGCTCCAGATTTAATTGACCAACTCATAGCCTATGAACCGAAAGTTGACCCTATCATTTCAAAGATAAATTGGTCCGAGGACGATCGTGGTAAGAGGCGTCGAATTAATCTGGATCTTAACCTGTAATTTTCCTGTAGAATTTCAACTAACCAGGTATTATTTTCTAAACTCTTCTTCTACTGTTTAAGACATTGGGGACAATGTCTCATTTAGGTTTGGGGGTGAGGTATAGTTAATAGTACTTGTTTGTATTGTGTTTTTATTTTTAGTCCAAAATTTTTCGAAAAATACAAAAAAAATTGAAAAATTTTCAAAAATTACAAAAAATTTGCTTTTTTGGTTTTTATTTTGACTAAAAAGGTGAATTGGTAAGAAATAGCCGAGTAAGGAGTTTCCGCTCCTGAGACGTATTTCAAACCATTTATTTCGAAATAAGTTAATTTTTGTTTATTTCCTTTTGAATTATTTAATTTGTGAATTCTCCATAATACTGACTAAAATGAATCTTCATATGCTCATTTGACAGGTATTATCAACATACATAGTAACATACAGACATGAGCTGTAATTGAAAAATTTGTAATATTCCGTGCTATAGTTTAATTGGAGGAAGCATCTATACATAGTTATGGAATATAAAAAAAAAAAAAAAAAAAAAAAAATTTTGATGTACAAAAATAAAGTATCTAAGATCCGGGTTATTAAGTCTGTAAGGGTGTTTTAACACCTAGTGCCCTAAAACCAACTGGTTTGGGAGTCATTGGCCCAAAGCTCGTTACATGGATCGAAGATACTGCAAAAATATATTCATATCTGAAGTCTGAGTAATTAAGTTCGTAGGGGTGTCTTAACACCTGGTGCCCTAAAGCCAACTGGTTTGGGAGTCACCAACCCAAAGCTCGCTACATAGACGGAAGGTATTGTATATAAATAAAAAGTCAAAATTCAGAAAATCAAAGAAAAAAATCAGAAAAATCAGAAAATTATTCCATTACTACAAAAAGGTGTGAAATCTGATAGAACTTTAGGACAAAAATATTACTCTCTTATCAACTGCACTTATGACTGTTGTGGGCAAAAATGAGTTGTTTAATATTATGTTGACTGTGTATATGAAGAAAGATAAAATAATCGGAGAATTTACTTATTCGGTAATTTAGAAAGAAACAAAACAACTAGTAACTTGTAGTAGAAGTTTCACCTGATTAGTTACTAACTTATTCTCTTTTCGCTTGTCTTTTTGCTTTTGTGTGCATTAGTTTTAATACCTTTTTACTTTTGTAAAATGTTTGTGGGTATCATTGCTGTAAGCCCTCACGAGACTACAACTCGTCCACTAGGGACACCTAGGGGTTTAAAGGCTTGTTGCATATGCTAAATGCAACCGTGATCCCTACGAAAATGGCTTAGTTAAATTTTATTATGTTATTTCATTTTGTATTTTGCTCGAGGACTAGCAAAATGTTAGGTTTGGGGGTGTGATGAGTGGTATTTATATCACTATTTCCCACTCATTTAATCTAATATTTTGTATAGTTTCTTGAGTTTTGTGAATGTTTTGATGTGTTTTGTGTTATTTTGTAGATAAATAAAGTTTGGAAAGCACTGGAGGCAATTTGAGGCAAAACCGGACAAAAATACGTCAACAGGGATATTTTCGTCTCTACAGCGTCGAGACGCTGGAACACTGCGCGCCGCGACGCCCAGCGTGCGCCGAATCTGCTAACATGCGCCGGGTCCACAAAATCAGAATCTGAGAAAAGTTGACTTTGCTAACGTGCGCCGTGATACGTGTCACCATCACAACAGAGATGCTAAAATGCGCCTTGCCACGTGTCGAAATCCTATTGCTTGGACGGCCACCGCCCCACGTGTCATCCTACGTGTCGCCACATCATCGTCCACATCAGCAGCCACATCAGCAAGTCAACCGAGTCAACATGCCACGTCATCATCAGCCAATCACAGCGCGACACGTGTCAACCTCTCATTCGTCTGACGGCCGCCGCCCCACGTGTCGCCACGTTGTCTTCCATCATCACAGTGACGTCACCAATGACGTCATGAACAGTGACACGTCACCAATGACGTCAGCATAATAATTGAGCTTTAGCCGCCATGACACGTGTCGCTCTAAACAGTCAGCCGCCTTGCTACGTGTCACCTTCTCATCGTGCCACGTCAACCAAATAGTGAAAAATCCACGTCGCGACGCTGAGGGCTTGGCGTCGCGACGCTGAGGGCTTGGCGTCGCGACGCGCGAACAGTGCCCGAACAGTGAAAAATTTTGCTATAAATAGATGGCGATTTTCAGATTTTAGATACCTCACACCTCTCTCTCTCTTGATTTCTCTCTCTAGAGAGAGTTTCTCTCTCTAGAATTTTTATTTTTATTTTTATTTTTAGTTTTTTTTAATTTATTTATTTGTAATTTATTTTATTACCATTTGTAATAATAGTAATTTAATTTTTAATTTTTACTTTTTACAGTTTTTACTATTCATGAGAAAGTAATTTCCCAGCTAGGGTGAAAGGTAATTCTTTTACTGTTACTATTTAGATTAATCTCCCTTAAAAATAATATATTTACACTTTAAAATACTGATTAATAAAGGATACCGCTATATTGGTCGGTTGGTATATTTATTTTCTGTTGTTTGAACCTGATTAATCAAGGATACCGCCAGATTGGTCGGTTGATAAATTTATTTTGGTACCGCCTTTATGGCTGGATTATGGACAAATATTACCGCCTATATGGCTGGTTGGACTTAATTGGACTTAATCAGGATACCGCCAGATTGGTCGGTTGGTTAATAATATCATAAGTTTATATATATTTTTAGGGAGATATCTAAATTAGTAGTAGTAAAAGTAATTCCTTTTACCTTAGCATTTTATTTTATTGTAATTTACTTTTTAGCATTTTTACTTTATGTCTTTTAATTTTATGTTTTTACTAGTTATAATTATGTGTTAGTTTTTCTAAGGTTTGTGATGAATTTCAATATCACAGTTTATAGTTAAGGGTTGATTATAGTTTGGGTAATTTAAAGGTTTATTTATTAAGTCTTAAGCTTAATGCTTTTTGTTGTCTGATCACCAATAAAATTGATTAGGTAAATCTAAAAAACTAGACATAGGGATTTTAGGTTTCAGCCTTAGACTTAATAGCCCACGATCTTCCTTGAGGATAGATAACCCTTTAATAGATTTCCTTACAGGATAGGAATATACCTGTCGGGCGAGGGTAGCCATAAATTGGAACTTAATCTTAATGAATCCAGATAATGTGGTTGACATAGGAATATGGTTCAATTGGGTTATACTGGGTATTTGTGTCTGACCATCGACAGATGCTTTCGCATAATTCGTGTTCCAGGTTAATAAATCATTGTATTTCCTAACTATAAAATAATCACTTCATCTTTATAATGATATTGGAATAAATCACAACCCTAGATCTTTGTGTCTTTTGTTATTTACCTTAGTATTTTCTTTTGTCTTTTTATTTATTTATTTATTTAACAACACCACTTTCAACCAATCAAACAAACAATCTCTCTATTCTCCATTTAATTAGATATTTGTAAATAAATAGATTCAATAATTAATAACAACAGTAGGAAATAAGTCCTCGTGGGATCGATATTTTTATACTACTTGAACGATACGTGCGCTTGCGTTATACGTGTGTGTTTACGCCGGTCAATACTTGGGTTAGAAACTCACATCCTTAATCTTCTTTATCTTTTGTGAATCCCCAAGTTGTATTGTAAAATCTTAATATCTCAAATACTTGGTTGGGAAATCCCTTGTTGAGTGGGTATACTCAAAAGGGTAATTTGTGTAAAGGTTAAAGAGTGAACCTAAGTGAAAAACTCTTGATGTTGTAAAAGGTTTTGGGTGAACCTATAAAGTATAAACACTATTGGTTTGGGGTGAACTACGAAAAATTCTTGATTGCAAGTGCGTCATGGAAAACTCGGTGTAAGTTGTGGATTCAACTTGTCGTAGTGAAAAGGTTCAAGCGCGGCTTGTGGGAATGAACATAGGCATTATTTACCAAACCACTATAACTACGGTGTCAAATTTATCTATCTCTAAACTCTTTTATTTATCGCAAGCTATATTTTATATTTACATATGTTAGGGTTTTGGGCAATGGGGCGCGGCGGAAGCGCGAGTTCGGGCGAAATAGTATTTTAAAACTTTTCAAAATACCAAATAAATTATTCAATATCTAATATGAATAATTTATTCATATTTCGCCTAAACCTATTTATTCAATATCAAATATTGACATAAACTTGTTGAAAACTCGCAAAACTTTTACGAAAACCATTTTTCCGCAAAATGACGCAAAACACGTTTTCGACTGAACCGATCACCCAACACACACGGGGACTGCCCAGGTCAGCCTCGATAGTGTTTGGGCAGCTGTCACCCGGTTGGCTTAAAAGTCACCCGGTAACACTGTTTTTCGCCAATTTCGCTTATTTCAACTCCGAAACACATTCCGGCAATTGTGCCAACTCCCAAAACACATTCATTACATTCACAACACGTCAAATATATCCCATAATTTCTAGTTTGGTAGAATATGATCAGCAAACCAAATTTACCATTTTTTCATGCTTTAATCCAACAATTTCAAGTTTAATCAAATTAATCATAACACCAACTAGAATCACCACACATGAAGTACTCAAGAACAATTCTAGGTGCCATAAGAGTGGTCACAACACTCTAGAATAACAACTCTTCAACAATTGACTAATTACACTAATTACTTCCAAATCTACTTCACACATGCTTCATTGGCTTCCAATCCATCAACCACAACCATAAGCCCCAAAAATCAGAATCAAAAGGAACCCTAGAACCTTTCTAACAACTCAAGAAACTAGATTTCTAAGCATAGGGTTATGGTAGATTACCTTTAATCCTCAAATTCCCTAGCCTTATTTCTTGAATTTTCCTTTGATTCTTCATGGATTCTTCAAGCAAGTTGAAACTCATTCTTTTTGTGCTATAGTTGGCCATGGTATTAGGTTAGATGATAAAGAAAACAATTTTTCCTTTAAGTCTTCATATTGCCGACTTTCAAGGGTAATTTAGTCATTTTGCTCTTTTGAAAATTAAATCAAATTTAATTGTAATATGCTTTATATAATCAAATCATATTTGGACATATATAAAACTTATTCAAAACATGCCATGTAATCCAATAATAATTAAACACATTTCATAACTTTTATGAAATAGTTTATTAAATAATTATTTAAATATTTAACAATTAAATAGCCAAATAATCAATTAATATAATTATTATATATATGTATTTTTATTTACAATAAATAACAAATACATATATTTATGGCATGTGTCAAAATCTCATTTGACGATTAATTAATGTGTATCTAATCGTATTATGTATCAGCGGACAAAATCCCTTAATGCATGTGTTGTCGTTTAACTGATTAAACGATCCGAATTAACTCATTTAATCCGGTGAAGTATTATGAATAATCCGTATTATTCATATGGAGTTGCCCAAGTGCTCAACGAGTACACTTCATATTGTGGGACTCTATAAGTTTAGGTCTATCCGTCACGAAATCCAATTTCGTGTCCATAATCCACACACTCATGGATTATGAAGACCACAGATAATCTCGCTAAACTATGCAAGCCGAGGTCATTGCATACGTATAATCCCTCCGTCACAGGCTATCCATATTATACCTGGGGTATAGATGAAAACGTCAAACCTGTTCGGTATAATATAGTCGACATTTCATTTATGATCTCTAAATAACACTCGGAACTAATTTCCGATGTTATACCACGACCATGGATTTACTAGATCATAAACATGTGAGGATGCATATGCCCTGTACACAGGACTGACGGATCATATCTTGATACACACTGGATATCATGAGCATCAGTCCATACCCAACGAACATGCGGATGTCTGATCATGGATAGATCGTTGACGTGACTGTCATCAAAGTGTGGAGGATAACTCATATATCCCACTGTGGTATCTAAAGTCAGAGGACCACTATGCTCGCTCAACTCGAGAAGGTTTTTATTGACGTTGGTGTACCATCTATTAGGAAACCTTCAGTGAGTCGTTCAGTGTCTTATCAAATAAACACCTACATGTCTATACGAGTCTCCCGAGACTCATGGTTCATTGAGATAAACCATTGGACCAAGTCACGATATACGACATGTACTGGTCTCAGCGGATTTTACTACCGACCCGTGTTAGTAAATCTTGACCAGGAACTTTATTTAAGGATATACATCTAATAACGCGCTTCCCAATGTCAATTACAAACTACGTTATAACTGCGCACTATATCGTAAATCCTAGGGTCTTTGTCTAATATACATGTATCACTGAACCAGATTCAGTTTCGATATAATCGTAATTAGATAACTAATCGTAATCAGATCGAATAAGCGTATAAAAGACAAAGGTGTTACCAATTAATTGATCGAAGGGCGATCAAACATAAATACGATCTGGATTGGCACTCTGAGCACCAACCCTAACAACATATTATTTAATAACTTGTATTTTTAGTAATATATTGTGAATGAGAAAATTGATCTAACTTAATTGGTAAAATTACTAACTCAATAGCGTAAAATCGACAAGATTTATAATTCCGCAGTATTTGACAATTACCCAATTCACCCATCTCGGATATATTTAGTGTTGTTTGTGTGCTTGTAGGTAATTTCATTCTTCAGTAATAATGAGATTTTAGTTCAGATGGAAGAAAATATTAAGAGCTGGCATTTTAGAGACAATAACAATGATTGAAATGACAACACACTGATTGAAACTCATAAAAGCTTGCTAAATAGGGGTCACTACAATATGGTATCCTACCCTGTTTAGGTGGAGCCGAATTCTACCATACAAAATTTAATTCCTAAATTTTAAAACCATAACCTACTCTATTAAATAGGATATCATATTTAATATTTATCGGTTCCGGTTCGATTCCATAGTACCTTATTTTGGACCTAATAGATTAATATTGGAAAAAAAATCAATGATTTATTTGCACTTTCATTGTTTTGTTATTTTACTCTATTTGTTTGTTGTTAGAAGTGTTAAGTATATATGAATGAGATATTTTAATCGTTGGAAACGAGTAATACAATACTTTTGAAGATAATATTTGTGAATTTAAGCTAAGCAATGTTATAAGAATTTTAATTAAAATTTTGTACAACGTTTACTTCAAGACTATGTTTGTTGGAAGCATAATAAAGTCGATATTCATAAAATGTTATAAAGATTTTCAATATCTTTTTGTATTTCAATTGCGGTGTTTGAATTATGAATATTAGATATGGAACCTGAAACAATATTAATGAACATGTTTTGTATTTATTCTAATAGGTGTAGGTTCGGTAAAAAAACTTGTTCAAGACTATGAGAATCTCAACACAAATTTTAAGAAAGCAAGTATGTTGATCGGTAAGGAAAATCATTTAAATGAAAAATTCGATTCCAAAACCGATTCTAATTTTCGATTACATGGGTCGGTATCAGTTCTCAATATTGTTGAACCGGAACTTAACCGCATTAAATCGGTTTCGTGTTTTTGGAACCAGAACCTACCCTAAATGAAGCGATTTATGTTCCTGAAATTGTTAAAGCAATTTAGTTTCTTGCAATTCTGGTTCTACCCGGAACCGTTACACACCCATATTGTCAAGCATTTATGGCCACATGGAATTACAATAGTATCCTTAACGAGGTCTTTGCTAATAAATTGATCTTGGCCATCTACTTGCAAAAGGCTCAAATTTCAGAGGAGGAAATTTCACTGATGTTTTGTGGGAACACATCAAAGAAGTTGAAGTATAAATTTATCAGTAAATTTACGTGACAGCTGTTGTACAGCTGTTTTTCACTTTTTGATTTATCAATAAATTTGTGTGAAATAAAATCTTAATTTAACTATTATTATTTTTACAAAAATTCAAACCAGTAAACTCAATTTGAAATAAAATTCAATACTTTTTCAAATATTCAAAGTTATGGACCTTTTTTTTTTTTTTTTTTTTTTTTTTTTTAATATAATTGAAAAAATTCAGTTAGATTATGCAAAACTGAATTTCTCCGAAGAAACTCATCAAAGTTTGTATTTTGTTGCCACATCTTTTTCTTGTTTTTTTTTTTTGAATTGTTGGAAGTCCGCCACTAAACTATATATTTCGGGCTTAAGCAGAGCAGATAAAACTCCTAGTTGTCCCAGACTTTTACAAGAAACACACTTCCTGAATTCGAACCAGAATCTTGTTCTTGTTACTAAGTAATATCCTCTAAAATTGAACCGATAACCATTACATGATTATAAAAAAAATTATAAATTTTATGCTTTAATTTATATTTTAAATTTTTTTCCCGTACTTGGATTGAGGTTTCCGCCTCAACCGCCTCGAGGTTGTCATCCTCGCCACAAAAGAGAAATCGCATCGCATCGCATATCGAGTTTTCGAACCTTGTGCCTAGTCTTCAACACAGTTTGTGTCTTTAATAACACTGATTTGAATGCAAGTTTTCCGAACCGCATAGATCCAAATCTTGATTAAAGAGAATGCGGATTTTAAACAAAAATCTATAAATATATTCAAAATTTATTAATCCAAAAGATTATTTGTCAAAAAAATCTGTTTACAAAGTGATAATGGTATGTGAAAATAAAGGGAAAGATCCAGTCACTTTTCTTCTACATCTATTTTAATTTTATTTGGTATTTTTCATATCTTTGAGAATCTTCCCACAATATACATTATCAGTTTTTAACAAAAATCTATAAATATAATCAAAAATCTGTTTACAAGTGTGCTCATTTTGTTGGTGGATTGCCTGCACTCACAATACCAGAAATTATATGGAATGAAAAGGAGTGGCTTCTGAGTCAAAAGCTATAAAGAAATGACAGTTAATGAGAAGTTTCTATATATAAATGGAAAAAAAGGCCTTAAAAATGATATCTACAATTGCTATTTGTAGTAGGAGTGAGTAAAGCCCTTTAACTTCATGCACACCAACCCCCCAATTTTTGTTTTTTATGTTCTTTGTCTTTGAATATTTTTATCAAAACAGTGAGACCCCCTAGAGAGAGAGAGAGAGAGAGAGAGAGAGAGGCTTCAATCTGTGCAGGATAAAAATGGAGAAGAGGCCTGATCAAGCTATAATTAAGCTAAAAGTCAAGGGACAGGTGAGGTCCATTTTTAATTTATTTGGTATTTTTTCGTAACTTTTGAGAATCTTCTTCCCACAATTTATATTTAAGCTATATGAGTTCTTATTTCTTTGGAATTAATATGTTTATATCATGGCTAATTTGTGAAACTAGGCTCGTTTTTATGCAAAAATTGACTCACCCGACTTCTTGTTTGTATCAGTTTACAATGAGAGAAATTATTTTCATTAATACTAATCTAGAATTGCATTAGTTTGATACTTGAGTGGGAGGGCATACATGTTATTATATATAACCGAACCAAAAAAGAAAAACATTATCCCGTGAGATCGATTAGATGGATCTTTTGACATAATTATATTCTATCTGATAACATTGATTTGTCAAGTTTCATAAAATTTAATTATTTTTTTATGATTTTTATCCATATCAATTTAGGTCTTCCCTTTCCTCGCTTGATATATTGTAATATCATTTAGTTTATGTTGGATATGTTCAAACCATCTCAGTCTTGTTATTTATATATGCTGAAAAATAATTAGTTAGATTTGGAGTGGATGGTTATTGCTTGTTTACTTTTCTTTTGGGGACAAAGAGGCATATTTGGTATAATAGTGTAAGGGATCAGTTAAATTTAAAGAGAGAGAAAAATAATGGGATATCACATACAGTTTCTGATGCAGAACAAAGAATAGAAAACAGAAATAACCAAAAAAATAAAAAAATAAAAAATAAAAGAAATTTCGTTTAGTATTCTTGCTTAATCTTCTTAATCGATATTTTTTTGTTTTGATTTTGATGGTAGGATGATGACACATTATATTTCGAGCTGAGGCGTGACAAGGAAATAAAGAAGCTGTTGATTGCTTATTGTAAAAAGAAAGATATGGTTTATGGGAGTTTCCCTTTTATGTTCGATGGGAATCGCTTTCCTCATCACAAGACCCCTGATCAAGTAATTAATTAAATCCTTTAAATTTTAAACTGGATATTTTGATCGCATCAAATTATTGATACAATTAGTCACCATATAGAATTTGGTGAGCTTATAAGCTAGTATATAAATACTATACTAAATAAATAATTAACGCTAATTAAAAATCTCACACAAAATTATAATCTCATTTATAAATTGTCTTATACTCCTTATACTTTCTACCAAGCTTAGCTCATCATTAATATTAGATAAAAAGTTTAATGCTCTTTATGATACTGAAAATAAAGCATTTGCTTAATTTTTGTAGCTTGGATTGAAGAATGGAGATGAGATTAATGCGCTCTTCATAGTGGGTGGAGCATAATGCTTTGCAAGGAAGAATTGGAAGTTGGAAATTAGGAACCCCTGTTCCCTTTTATTAAAATAAATATTCATTCCAAAACCCCAACTCTGTTTAATCAAGAATTTAAATTTGTGAAGGGGATATCTATTATGATATCTTCTTTCTTGTCTATTTATTTTCTGGAGTATTTGCTTAATTAGGGCATATATCACATTTTAATTGATGGAATGGATTATTATGGTGAATATTGTATAATAAAAAAGGGGTATTACAGCTGTTAAAATTTTGGGATGCATATGGGTGGGGCTATTTTAAATTTAAATTTTGATTTAAATCTAGATATTTATATATATTTTTAAAAAAAACTCAATCCAATAATAAATATTCCAAGTCAAAATAGTATTTAACGACACCAATTCATCGACCTTTGGAAAAATAGTATTTTTCCTGTTGAGCTGTAAAAGCTGTTATAACAGAAGTGAGTCCTGGTGAGTAGTATATAAGCTTCCTCTGCCTTTTCATTCTGATTTTTTAAATAAGAAATTGAGCACGTATTTGGTTGAATGTAAGACTGTTCCTGAAGGAGCTAATATGGATTAGTCATGATCAAATTCTAATCAGCTGGCTTATGTCATCCATGAGCATGAAGATTCTGGCTCTTCCTTCGAGAAACAGTTTGGATCTGAGACTGAAGCTTGAAAGGTTCAGCTCAAAGCTCAGTTGACCAATTACAGATAATTTAGCAGTAGCAAGCTATATTTGTAAGTACACATGATTTCATCACACACTTGATCACTCCTCTTGGACAAGAGTATGATCCTTTAGTGGTTCTAATTAGCTATTATGAGTGTTGATAATGCATATGGTATGTTACATGCACATGAGGAGAGATTAGAAGGTCATCACAATTCTAATGCTAAGGAAGCTAATGTTTATTTTAGTGCTAATCTGACTCAAGCTGCCTTTAATCAAAGAAGTAGTCAAGGATGATAAGGTTTTAATGGTGTTAATAGAGGGTGTTTCAATAATTTTGGTAGAGGAAATATGTTCAACAATGGCCAGGGCAGAAGTGTAGTATCTCAATTTGGATATAATTTCAAAGATTGTTACCATCATTGTCAAAAAAGAGATCACCACATTTTTTACAATGGTGCAAATCACCAAAATAACTTTAGGTGCATTTATTGAATGATTGTAATAGTGAGCTTGAGTTTCAGTATAAACTGAGAGCTAATTGAGAGCTCAAATCATCCCCAACAAGCGGTTCCAAGTAAGGGAGCTTAAAGTGTAAGCTCTAAGTAAGAGAGCTTAGAGAGTGTAGTTAGTGTGTGAGGTTTTTTGTGCAAGTTTTGTAATGCTTGTAAATTCTATTCAAGTAATATTAGTGAGTATTTATGTTTCCTCACAAAAACCATATTCAATGGTCCAACAAGTGGTATCAGTAGCTTTAGTTATACGTTGGGGATCCTGGAGGTGAAAAATGAAACTCGGTTCGACAATGGGAAAATTCTTGAAAATCAATTTTGAGTAAACCATCAACTTGTTCATGTCGAGACAAGCACAGTGGTATTTTCTAGCAATCAAACGGGAGACCCAGGGAAGCCTCACGCGCGAGTCAGAGAACTACCTACGCACGTCCAATCGCTCCAAAGGTTGAAGATGACACACATGTCTGCCACATAATCTCAATTTTGATACAATCAGCATCGTAAGTGACATGTCAGTAATTCCGGTCCAGTCACACGACACGTCAGCTATTCCGATCCAATCAGCTGCCACGCCATCGACATGTCAATGTACCCGGTACAGTCGTCGTCCATATCAGCACTCTGGTCTAGTCATCCGCAAAGACGTTGCCATGTCATCACCTCCGGTACCATCATCAGCTATGTCAGCAATTCCGATCCATTCAGGTGCCATGTCTTTTGCCATGTGTCAGACACATTAGCATACACGTACGTATATGAAATTTACATTTTAGCCCCGAAAATTTTAGAAATTTACAAATCAGTGACCTTTGATTTATGAAAATCAGCCATTCCGGACGTAACGGCGACCTCCGATTTTTGAAAATCAGCCTCGATTTTATCTTATTTTCATTTAAAATTTTTAAACTTAAAATGAAAATGGAATATTCCTCTTCTAGTTCTATGATCAAGCTGACAACAACCAATTACTCCATCTGGAGACCTCAGATGATAGATTATTTGCACTGCAAAGATCTGTTCGATATGATCGAGGTAAAATGAGTGAGACCAGATTCTATCAAAGAGAGTGATTGGAATAAACTCAACAACAGAACTCTTGATCAGATTAGGCAGTGGATCAACTAATTTGTTAAGTGCCTTCTTGATCTTGGTCATGTCGAGACAAGTTTTGTAATGCTTGTAAATTTTATTCAAGTAGTATTAGTGAGTATTTATGTTTCCTTACAAAAACCCTATTCAATGGTCCAACAAGTGGTATCTGTAACATTAGTTATACGTTGGGGATCCTGGAGGTGAAGAACGGAACTCAGTTCGAAAAATTCGAGTTTTGGGAACAATCTCGAAAATCAATTTTGAGTAAACCATCAGCTTGTTCATGTCGAGACAAGCACAATGGTATTTTTCGGCGACCAAGGAAGTCTCACGCGCTAGTCAGAGAACTACCTACACACGTCCAATCACTCCAAAGGTTGAAGATGACACACATGTCTGCCACATAATCTGCAATTTTGATACAGTCAGCATCGTAAATGACATGTCAGTAATTCTGGTCCCGTCACACGACACGTCAGCTATTCCGATCTAATCATCTTCCACGCCATCGACATGTCAATGTACCCAGTATAGTCGTCGTCCACATCAGCGTTCTGGTCCAGTCATCCGACACAGCGCTGCCATGTCATCACCTCCGGTACCATTATTAGCTATGTCAGCAATTCCGATCCAGTCAGGTGCCATGTCTTCTACCATGTGTCAGACACGTTAGATTACACGTACGTCTATGAAATTTACATTTTAACCCTGAAAATTTTAGAAATTTACAATTCAGTGACCTTTGATTTGTGAAAATCAGCTATTTTCGACCGTTCCGGATGTAACAGAGACCTCCGATTTTTGAAAATCATCATTGATTTTGTCTTATTTTCATTTAAATTTTAAACTTAAAATGGAAATGAAATATTCCTCTTCTAGTTCTATGATATAACTGACAACAACCAATTACTCCATTTGGAGATCTCTTCGATATGATCGAGGTGAAATGAGTGAGACCGGATTCTGTCAAAGAGAGTGATTGGAATAAACTCAACAACAGAACTCTTGATCAGATTAGGCAGTGGATCAAACACAGTGTCTTCCACAACGTCGCAAAGGATATAGAAGCTTACGAAATATGGATAAAACTGGAAAGCATGTATCAGACCAAGATTGCTCAGAATAAAGCCATGTTAATGAGGAGTTTGGTGAATTTGAAGCTACGGAGTGTAACTTCCATTGCAGAACACACAAATGAGTTCTAGAGCCTGGTGAACCAGTTGTCTAAAGTAGGCATGCAACTGGTAGATGAAGTACATGCCCTCATACTATTTAATTATCTCCTTGATAGTTGGGAGACATTGATGGTTACTCTCAGCAATTTGGCTATATAAGGCAAAATTACCATGCCTATGGTAAAAGATGCCATGTCGAATGAAGTGTCTAGGATAAAAGACGTTGGCTCAAAATAAACAGAAGCCTTATTCACGGAGACTCGAGGAAGATATCGATGAAGAGAAAGAGGGAGAGACAGAAACACAACCAGAGGTAGATCCTCAGATACAAGGATATATACTTATAAGTGTTGGATAATATGACCCATAGCGTCACTATTTGCACAGATCATTGTGTTGTTGTAGCAAATTAACTATGTAACAAGGAAATTGCACTCTCGTCATTTGTGATTAGATCACCATAGATATATATAAATGAAGAGAGGTCCCTATGATTAGTTCCTGGATTGAGATGATATGAGACAATATCAGTCCATGAAGGATTAATCATTAAATATCCCTAGCCGTAGTATTATCGAGACTGGACATCGATAATGCGGAATAGGCTAGTATTGCACTTGTGCGCGTTGTGAGGGCACAACGGCATAGTTCTCATATATAAGTATTGGATACTTGTGCAAGTGCGATAGGAGGTCGTGTTTCACCGATAGTACGAGAAACAGCTTCGCTCTAGATAGACCCTTCGGAATCCCATTGGTATTATGACTAGGTGTCTATGGGAGGCCGAAATCAAGGTAGGTGTGTATAGTCTTAACCTGAGACTTACATCGCTAATACTTACGACAATCGGTAAACTTTGGTTTTGGTGGTGGGGGATCTTAACTGGTTCTGTGTTCACCTCTTCTGGGTTTATCAGAGAGTCGTAGTGTATTGGATGTGATGTCGAGACAGAAGTATCACTCCAGTCATAATGGAGATGATGTCACGCAGGATACGGTATTAGTGCTCTTAAGTGATGCGCATCCAATCATGATATTATGACCAGGTCATGAATATCCGATTATAGAGACTAGTTACCAGACATCCGATATGTGTTTCGGACGGGGCAGACACTTATCCAGCCCCAGCCCTAGCACGTGACTATCCGATACTGGGCCGATATGCACAATACAATTGTATACTACGCTTGATACAGATCTTTGATATTCTTTGATGAATATGTCCGGAGAACTTGTGAAGACTTGGTGCTTTGCTAGGAGTCGACCTTGTCTCGTAAATTGGTAGAACGTAGTACTTGGTACGTATGTGATTCGGATACTCCGACGACCGTGTTTACTGCCAGATTATCCGGGGATCTCATGGGTCGCTTCCCGATAATCCACCGATGACGCACAACTCGCACTCTTGAATAATCTGGATTATGAAGAAGAGAGAGAGAAAATTAATCTAGGATTAATAACGGAGATGTTTTATCCGGGATAAAATGTCGTCTAAAGAGAGAGAACGATTAATTCGGAATTAATCGATGTATTAATATATTCGATATATTAGACGAAATTAGATTTCGACGCGGAATTAAAATTAGATTTTAATTCGGGCAAACGAGTTAATTTAGAATTAATTCGTTAGCGACGTAAATAATAATTTCGCCAGGCGCAATTATTTATTTAAATTCGATTGAATTAACGTCGCGACGTAAGCTCGGTATTTCGGAAATATCGAACCCGAACGCGTGAGTGCACGTGGGCCCACTTTCATTTGGAAACGTGTGGGGCCCACATGACACATGTCATTCTAATGCATTGCATGTAGATTGTGTACAATGCACTCAATGTTATTGCATGGAAATTGAGTGTTTGACACTCTAAGCCATTGCATGTTTTGTGTCATAATTTTTTTATTAATTTAATAAATATTATGGCATAAATATAAATTGATTTTTGGTAAATCATTTTAAAAAAAAAAACACAAAACTTCTTCTCTCTTATTTCTCTCTTCTCTCACGCCCAAATGATGAAATGCTCACTGGTTTTGAACCAGTTTGGGCGTGAACAAGGGAAGCCAAGAGTTGGGTTTTCATGGTGAAAACCGCAAGTGCTAGCACACTACGAGTCTTGCGAAGGTGGTAGGGAGGTTCACCCATGAGGCGGGACTCATCCGACGGAGTTTGGAGCTTCGTTTTGAGACCCGAAATTCTGTTTTGCAGGGACAGTGGACTGTTGCAGTTTGGCGTGAAGGGCAGTGCGTTTTTGGCCTTCATTCGTCTCCAAATCGACTCAACCGATCAATGTGAGTATTCCGCTACCTCCGTTGATGTATTCACGCATGTTTTCATGTCTTGATTTGATCTTGGGACCTTAGAATAAACCAACAATAAGTGCTACCATTGTGGCATAGAAGACTACTTAAAGAAGAATTGCCGAAAAATGCAACGAGAGCAAGACCAAGACAATCTATAGCTGAAGAATAATGAATGAGAGACACTAGTAGTACTCCTCGAACAAACCTCCCCAAGTAGTGAATTTGTTTGGTTACCTGGGAACCAAAGAAAACTTGGTAAGCAAACAAAAAATCATAGAGAAAATAAAAGTTTAACGTGGTTCGGCAGAGAGTGGCTCCAACCTACGTCCATGAGAACAAAGAAAAGAAATTTTACCATCTCGGGTGAAGATCGACCAGCTTCCTCTCCATATCACCAATTTTTTAGAGCTCTTTTAAAAGTTTCGTAATGTAAAAAATACTAACATTTAATTATGAGCTTTCAACCCCCTTATATAAGCTTCTAAATCTACTATTACACTAACTTGTGACGTCAACACTGAGGTTGGGGAGTACTTGTGGTTTGAGTTGGCTGCAAAACACTTGCAGTTTGAGTTGAAGAGGTCGGTATTTGGCTGGTTTGTGGGACATTTGAAGGCCCGGGCGACATAGTACTTTTTGATGTTTTAATTATTTTCATGTTCTTTTGTTTGTAGGAATGTCCAGTTTCAAGAGCCCCATCTAGATCATTTGGGAGGCTTTGCAGAATTCATGGGGTGGGTCCAACAGTGCCCATCCCCAAATCACTACCCCGATTCCGCCAGAAGCAAGGTAGAAATCAGAACCTGTAGCTGCACCATCACCCGGGCCCTCAAGTTCCCCCAAACCAGCCAAATACCGACCCATTCAACCCAAACTTCAAGTGCTCCACAACCAACTCAAACCACAAGTACTCCCTAACTGTCAGTGCTAACGTCACGAGTTCTTGTAATAATAGATTTAAAAACCTATATAAGGGGGTTGAAAGCTCAGATTTAAGAGTTAGCATTTTTACAATCCACAACTTGTAAAAGAGCTCTAAAAAGATTAGTGATAGGGAGAGAAAACTAGTCGCTTTTGACCCGAACTAGTAATAAAAATTCCTTTTCTTTGTTCCCATAAACGTAAGTTAGATCCATTCTTCGCTGAACCACATTAAACCTTTGTTTTCTCTGTGATTTTTTATTTGTTTGCCAAGTTTGCTTGACGGTATAACCTCTTCAGCTCTGATTGGGACTAAGAAGTACATATTTATTAAGAGACTAATATATCATTTTACACTTGTGGTTTTACTAATCCCCTTAATTTAGCATAATTTTTAAATAATAATTATATTTGTGTTAATTGTTTATCTTTTATATAGGTGAAAGAAGTTAATTGTTTATCTTTTATATAGGTGAAAGAATACTTTGGATGCATATCTAGAAAAATGGATTTGACATTTGGATTTTGGAGGCCGAAAATTTAATAGGGCGTTCTAATAATGTACAACTTCTGAAATTCCAACCTTGCACAATGTTCATATTATGGCCATAACTGTTTGCTCCATTGTTGGATTAAGGTGATTCAAGTTCCAGATGAAAGAAGACTCAATGATCTACAACTTTGATGTTAATAAGAGTTTCGAATTCTAAGTTTTCAAGATTGAAATTGATGAAGAATCCAAAGTGTGTTAAAATATCAAATCCTTAAAAAAAGAAGAAAAAAAAATAACATTTGTCAATTTCTCCCACAAACATGCTTGAGTGTTTGGTGGAGAAATTAGTGGAAGCATTTTATTTTGCCTATAAATTGAAGTTGATTTCCTTTCATTAGTTTCATACTTTCTTTGTTTTCTCTCAAGGAATTGAAGATTGTATCTTGTGTGTTTAATTTATTGTAATGTCTTTTAATTTTAGTAATAAAAGTTTGTGTGTTTTTAATTACAGTATATAAGTAGATAATTTAGTTTCGTTGGGGGAATGGGTGAAGCTTTTATTATTTGAAGTTTTGTTTAATCTCACTTATATTATAATATATAAATAGTAATGAATAATAATTAATTGAGATCAAGTCTAATTATTGAAAAAATGTTCTACTGCCTATATGGCTAGTTTCATACGATTTCAGCATAATTTAGTACCTAATTGGACTTATTATAGACGAACGGTATCACCGCATTTATGGCTGGTTTTATGTTTTTGGCATATTTATTACCTAACTGAACTAGTAATCAATAGAAATGATTACCGCCTTTATGACCCGTTTTACATAATTTTTTTAAAGGATAAAATTAAAATTTGACTGCTAAACCTTAGATCGGGATCCATTATAACATATGATGATTTGCAAGAACTGTTTCTGAAAATTTCTTCCCTCTCACATGACAAATTCTTTTAAAAGAAGAATCACAACTTTCATATAAGAGTCGGGGGAAACACTTTACCAATATTGGGAGAGATTTAAAGATACATTAATATTTTGTCCACATCATAGGTTTGAACATGGAGGCTGGTTGCTTATTTCTAAGAGGGGTTAACCACCCCAAGGTAGACAAATAGTAGAAATGATGTGTAATGGTGAGTTTAGGGAAAAAAGTCTCGAAGATGCACTAGATTACGTAGAATACATAGCAAAAAATGCACAACACTGGGACACAACTGGCACTTTTGAGTTGTCTGTAAAACCACAACTATCTGGTAGAGGTATTTTTATTAATGTTCTACACATGCCACAAGATCTCTAAACAATGATTTGTGTGTGAATAATCATAATAAGTTGCGGAAATACTTACAATAATTTGTTGAGAATTTTCCAAAAATCCTTTGAAAGGATGAAGCTCCAACCTTTAAGATGAGTTCTAAACCATTGGGTGAGTTTCTCTATCACATTGTTTAACTCTCAAAGTGCTAGCAATGGTGAATTTTTGAAGCAAAAATTCAAAAAGAGAGGGAGAAAGTTTCGGCCATAGAGAGGAAAGAGAGAAGATGAATAGTAGTTTCTAAACTTGTTTCCAAAACCAATTGGTTGGTATGTGTTGTAAATGCAACATTTATTGTAGCCAACTATTCACATCAAGTGTCAAAAGTTTATGTAAGTAAAGTGAGTCTCATCACTTTAAATTCAAAATTTAAATTGGCTTACACAATACACAACTTAGCTTTGGGCCCGGGTTCGTTTAATTCGATTAAACGAATTTCCGTCGCGACATAATTAAATCCTATTTAATTAAATAATTACGCATATCAAAATTATTACGAAAGTCGCTTACGAATTAATTCCAAATTAATTCGTTCGCTCGAATTAAAATCCAATTTTAATTCCGTATTGAAATCCAATTTCAATTAATATATCCGATATATTATTTTAACCCAAATAAATAAAAAAAAAATCCAATATAACTATTAAATTTATTTTATTGATTAATTCCAAATTAATCGCGTTCTCTCTTATGCACGAATTTAATCCCAGATTAATTCTTTCCGCAATTAATCCCATATTAATTTTCTTTCTCATAATTAATCCCATATTAATTCTGTTCGAGTCAATGTCATTGATGAATCTTTGGGAAGCGACCCAAGAGATTCCTGGATATGTTGGCAGAAAATACGGTCATCGGACCATCCGAACACGTGCATACCCCGTACCACGTTCTCACTGATTTACAAGACATGGTTGGCTTCTAGCAAAATACCGTGCCTACCCAATTCTCCAGAAATATCCATTGATGAATATTATATGTATCAAGCATAATAATACATTGTATTTTCGTAATACGATCCAGTATCAGATGTCACATGCTAGGCCTAGGGCTGGCTCTCTGTATGCCCCGTACAAAGCATATATCGGATCACTAGCACCTAATCTATGTAATCTGATAGTCATGACCTAGTCATACTATCCCGATAGCTGCAGCATTTAAGAGTACTAGTACCGTATCATGTGTAACTTATGAGCGGAAAATATATAAATATTTACTGCCCATTTTACTTAATATTTTGTTTAGTTTCTCGGGTTTGATGAATGTTTTGATATGTTTTAGTTTATTTTGCAGATAAAATAATATTGGGACTTAATAAAATCATTTAGGATGAAATATGGGTCAAATAAGGGCAAAAATTGGAGTTAACATATTATTTTGGAGATTGGAAACTTGAAAGGGCGTTTTAACGAAGTGCAGTTTTGGAAATTTCAGTTTTGTGCATCTGTCGTATTTGGGGCATAACTTTTTATTCTTATATCGGATTGAGCTGATTCAAGTTCCAGATTAAAGAAGACTCAAAGATCTACAGCTTGGAAAGACAAAATAATTTCTAATTCTGAATATTTCATGCCCGAAATTGATGAACCATCCAGAAGTGTGTTGTGTGTAATTATTAAAGTCACTTTCAATCATTTTCAAAGCAAAAAAATAAACTAATAAATAAATAATAAAAATTATCAAATCATCACCAAACATGATAAGAGATTAGTGGAGCAAGTAATAATGGATTTGGTGGAGCAATTAGTGGAGCAATTAGTAGAGCAATTAATAATTGATTTGGTGGATGATTTGATGGAGGCAAAATTTTGCCTATAAATTCCAAGCCATTTCATTTGTAAAATTCATACTTTATTCTAAGGAATTCCTTAAGAATACTAAGAAGATTGTATCTTGTTTGTTTATTTACAGCTTTCAGAAATTAATTTCCGCTTTCGCACTTTCTTTTCTTTACTTTTCAGTTTTTACTTTTACGCACAGTACTTTTCTTTCTTTAATTTTCAGTTTTTACTTTTCAGTAATGAGGAGGTAACTCCCATTTGCTGGGGTAAAAGGTAAAACTTTTATTACTAATATTTAGATTAATCTCCCTTAATTATAATATATAAACTAGTAAAAACCTGACTTAACGAGGATACCGCCATATTGGTCAGTTGATAATTATTTAAATTGGTTTTAACCTGACTAAACTGGATACCGCCTGATTGGTCGGTTGGTAATTAATTATTAATTTGAATTAATCTGGATACCGCCTATATGGCTGGTTGGTAATTATCATGCAAAGTTAATATATTATATTAAGGGAGATATCTAAAATAGAAGTAATAAAAGTGGATCTTTTTACCTCAGCATTTTCTTTTATTGTAATTTTACTTTATTTACTTTTCAGCAATTTACTTTCAGCAATTTACTTTTCAGTAATTTACTTTTAGCATTTACTTTACAGCATTTAATTTTCAGTATTTTACTTTATGTCTTTTATTTTATTTAAGTTTTTTTTACTACCCGTAAATATGTGTCGTAACTAAGCCAGTTATCTGGGATTGTGATGAAATCTAACATCACCGGTTTATAAGGGGTTAAATTATAGTTTGGGTAATTTAAAGGTTTACTTATTAAGCCTTAAGCTTAATGCGTCTTGTTAATTGGCCACTAATAAGATTGATGTGGTAAATCTAAAATAAACTTGACAAAAGAATTTTAGGTTTCAACCTTAGACTTAATAGCCCACGATATTCCTTGAGGATAATAACCCTTTAATAGATTTCCTTACAGGATAGACATATACCTGTCGGGCGGGGGTAGCCATAATTGGAACTTAAACTTAATGAATCCAGATAATTTGGTTGACATAGACATATGGTTCAATTGGGTTAAACTGGGTATTTGTGTCTGACCATCGACAGAGGCTTACACATAATTTAGTGTTCCAGGTTAATAAATCAATATATTACCCAACTTTAAGATAACCACTTCATCTTTTAAATGATATTGGAAGAAATCGCAACCCTAGATAGTTTTTAATATTGAATTTTCTTAAAACCTACTTTCAAACAATTTTATTTACTTGCTTTCAAATTTAGAATCGTCACCATTTCAAATCAATAAAACAACCTGTTAGATACTAGTAATCATTTGACCTCATAAAATTAATAGTTTAGATAATAAGTCCTCGTAGGATCGATATTTTTATACTTCTTGAACGATACGTGCGCTTGCGTTATACGTGTGTGTTTACGCCGGTCAAGTTTTTGGCGCCGTTGCCGGGGACTTATTTATCTTTTACTATTAGTTTAGGGGTTAGATACGTTACTTGTATCTAATTTCTTTTTACTTATTTTTTTTGTTTTTCTTATGTTTCAGGTTCTCAAAAACTACATGAGACGAACCAGAAGCTTTGAACTTCGACCGCTTGACCCGAAAATTGAAAGAACCATCAGACAGTTGAGAAGGGAAATGCGAGAAGGCCAAAAAGCTTTAATCAACATGGAACCTGAACCTTTGGAGGTTGCACCACCAATTTCCATTCGAGACAGAACCATTCCGATGGTTGACAGACTCATTTCTTATATTGTACTTCCTCCCTTACCAGCAAATGCAGGTGACATCAAAACATGCATTCAGATGATTCAGCAGTCAGTTCATTTTGGGGGGATTGCAACTGAAGATCCTAATGCCCACATCAACAACTTCCTGGAAGTTTGCGGCACTTTTAATTACAACCGAGAAGCTGAAGAAGCAATGAGACTGCGTGTTTTTCCATACTCCTTGAAGGATAGAGCCAAAGCTTGGCTACATTCACTACCAGCAGGTTCCATCACAACTTGGAACACTTTAGCCACCAAATTTCTTGCAAAGTACTTTCCATCAGCCAGAACCAGAAAGCTGAGGAATGACATCACATCCTTTGTACAACAAGATTCAGAATCCCTCTGCGAAGCTTGGGAAAGATTCAAAGATTTACTCCGGAAATGTCCTCACCATGAAATTCCAAAATGGCTTCAAGTCCAAACCTTCTATAATGGTCTTTCTGGAATAATGAGAACCACAATCGATGCTGCTGCTGGATGAGCTTTAATGGAAAAAAGAGAAGATCAATCCTGAGACCTAATCGAAGAAATGGCCAACAACAATTCCTTGTGGCCAACAGAAAGAAGCATGATCCAAAGAATTGCAGGAATTTATGAAAGTGGAGCCAATACAACAGTCAACGCCAAGCTGGACCAGATATGCAAATTCATGGAGACTCTTACCACTGGATCGACAAGTTCACCATATGGAGGACACCAGACTCGAACCAACTTGAAGAGACGGTGAATTATGTCAAAAATTTCAACAGACAGGGGAACAATCCATATTCCAACACCTACAACCCATGGTGGAGGAATCATCCCAATTTTTCATGGAGCAACAATTCAGGCCAACAGCAGACTATCCACCACCTGAATTCCAGCAACAGAACAAAGGCCATGAGCAGGCAAATGAACCAGGAATAACAGAAGTGTTGACCCACTTGAAAAGATAGAAGCAAAACACGACTCTCAAGCAGCAAGATATGATGCTATGTTTCAATCTCAAGCAGCAAGATATGATGCTATGTTTCAAAATCAAGTAGCATTGAATCAAAGTCATCCAGCCTCTATCAAAGCACTGGAGAATCAAATCGGACAACTAGACAATGCTCAGAGTTACAGACCGCCAGAGAATCTTCCCAGCAACATAGAAACAAATCCAAGGAACATGGGAAATGAGCAGTGCCATGCCATCATGTTAAAAAACGGTACTGAAATCAACAAAGATGTTGGAGCCAAAACAGCTGCTGAGGAAGTTCCAAAAGAAACAAAGCAACAGATGGAGGAAAAAGAAGCAAAGGAAAAAGAACAGATCATTCCACCTCCACCTTTTCCTCAGCGTCTTCAGAAGAACAAATTGGACAAGCAGTTTTCTCGTTTCCTGGAGATCTTCAAAAAGCTGCATATCAACATTCCATTTGCAGAAGCGTTGGAACAAATGCCCAGCTATGTCAAATTCATGAAAGACATTCTTTCACAAAAGCGGAGATTGGAAGATTACGAGACAGTAGCATTATCAGAAGAATGCAGCGCTATCATTTAGAGGAAACTTCCCCCAAAGTTGAAAGATCCTCGCAGTTTCACTGTTCCTTGCACCATAGGAGAACATGACTTCGGTAAGGCTTTGTGTGATTTAGGTACGAGTGTTAACTTGATGCCTTTTTCTATTTTCAAGAAATTACAGATTGGAGAAACAATGCCAACTTCAGTCTCACTACAACTTGCTGATAGAACGCTCGTATTTCCAAGAGGCGTAGTTGAGGATGTGCTGGTCAAGGTTGAAAAATTCATTTTCCCAGCAGAATTTATTGTCCTTGATATGGAGGAAGACGCAGACGTGCCAATCATCCTCGGGAGACCATTCTTGGCTACAGGTCGAACCATTATTAATGTACAAAAATGAGAATTAACCATGAGGGTACATGACCAAGAAGTAACATTCAATGTTTTCAAGGCCATGAATTTCCCAGATGGTGAAAAGAAGGAGGAATGTTTCAGACTTGATGTGATGCACAGTACCATTCAGAACTCCAATGCAATGCAAAGTTCTACTGACAAACTTAAAACATGTCAATTGCCTGTGGAGCCTGAAGATAAAGCATCTTTTGCACTGAAAAAGCCAATTCTTGCACTACAAGCAACAAAAGAGAAAAATTTCCACCAGCTCAACGAATTGGAGGAATTTCACATACAGCCTTTTGATGATGCCAAATTGTACAAAGAAAAGGGCAAGAAGAGACATGATGAGAAGTTAGTGCGCATACAACTGGAACCAGGGCAGAAGGTACTGTTAAATAAATCAAGGGTGAAATTCTTCCCATGGAAGCCAAAATCACGGTGGTCAGGTCCATTTGTGATCACCAAAGTTTTACCCATAGAGCCGTTGAGATACATGATCCTGACTCCAACAAAAATTCATGGTTAAAAACAAGCGTGTCAAGCACTACTGGGGAGAATCGTTTGAATGACAAAAAGAAAGTGTTACACTTTCAGATCCAGCCTAACGTTCGAGAAGTCACGTCTAGCTGTCGACGTTAAACTTAGCGCTCGCAAGGAGGCAACTCATGCAATTTGTATATATTGTGATCTGGTGTGTTTTATTTTTGTGTTTAATTTTTGCAGGTAAAGTCATTTCAGGATGGAAGAAGTTCTCGCAAATCTTCACAAGAAATTTCCTTCTCTCCCTCAAAAATCTCTGATGAAAGTCTACAAAACTCGTTTGGAACGGATGAGAATACTGATGATCAAAGGTATTCCCACTGACATTCGTTGGATTATTGAAGCACGGGTCCGATTGGCAGGTGGTTCTTCTGACTCTTTTATTTCACATCTGTCTGGTTTAGGAAAGAGCACATATGCTAAAAGAGAAGAGCCAAAAGAATGTGTGTTTGTTATAAATGTGCTCGTATGTTTTGTAATACTCGTTGTCGTTCTTTAGGAATGGTGTCTGATAACCGCGAAGATAAGATTAATTTCATTAGGGATGGCTTGAGTAAGGAGTCTTTGGATGACATATCTAAAACTCTTGAGACGCATCCTAGTGGATGTGTGTATCATGAATTCGCATGTTATATGCACAATTCCAAAAGGAAAGACAACTGTTAAGTCTCGGGAATCTGACAAAAAAGACCCTGTTTGCCAATTTATAAGAAAATTGGATGAGAAGCTTGTCCCTGACGCATAGACGTCAATCAAGCCGTTACTTTTCTTGTAAATATTTATCTCTTTTTCTTTTCTTAATAATTGTAAATTATTTTGTTGTTTTCTTTTATTTTCTCCGACAGGATCCAGACCTTTTGACTATCATGATTTATTTTACTATTTTGCTACTAATCGTCCTTTGGAAGATACTTGTGCTATTTTTACTCACCCGTTTCAGGTACTATAAAATCAGCTCGTCATTGCACTTTTGAAGGCATCCATAGTTGAGAAAGAAATACATAAAAAAAAAGAAGCCACTTCAAGAAGACGAGTTGAAAACATCTGTGTGTTTTGCGGTAGTAGTGTTGGTATTAAGCCACAATACGTAGAGGCAGCACAAGAATTGGGTTGAGTCTTAGCAGCAAGGAATATGCACTTAATATATGGCGGAGGCAATCTTGGACTAATGGGGATCATTTCAAAGGCCGTATAGGAATGAGGCAGTCACGTTTGGGAATCATCCCAAAACCTTTGGCAGAGGCAAATCTTATTGGATCATCAAATGGAGATGAACTAATCGTACCAGGTATGTCTGAACGACTGGTAGAAATGATTAACTGTGTTGATGCTTTTATTGCTTTGCCAGGTGGCTTGGGCACATTGGAGGAAATTTTTATAGTGCTATCTTGGGCAAACCTGAACATACACCAGAAACCGCTTGGACTGTTTAACGTTGATGAATTTTATGATTTTCTTTGTGTGTTTCTTGATGATGCCCAGAGAAATGGGTTTGTGTCAAAACCTTTGAAAGAACTCATCTTTACTGCCAGAACTGCTCCGGATCTAATAGACCAACTCTTAGCCTATGAACCACAAGTTGACCCTATCCTTTCAAAGATAAATTGGTCCGAGGACGATCCTGGTAAGAGGCGTAGGATTAATCTGGATCTTAACCTTTAATTTCCTGTAGATTTTCAGCTAACCAGATACGACCTTCTTAACTCTCCTTTTACTGTTTAAGATATTGGGGACAATGTCTCATTTAGGTTTGGGGGAGAGAATTAGTTGATCAGTACATTTTTTTTAGTTTGTGTATTGTTTTTATTTTTAGTCCAAAATTTTTCGAAAAATACAAAAAAATTGAAAATTTTTCAAAAATTACAAAAATATTTTGCGTTTTTGTTTTTATTTTGACTAAAAATGTGAAATTGGTAAGAGATAGCTGAGTAAGGAGTTTACACTCCTGAGACGTATCTCAAACCTATTTCGAAACAAGTTAATTTTTGTTTATTCCTTTTGAATTATTTAATTTGTGAATTCTCCATAAAACGGACTAAAATGGATTTTCATATGCTTAGTTGACAGGTATTATCAACATGCATAGTAACATACAGACATGAGCTAAAATTGAAAAGTTTGTAATATTCAGTGCTCTAGTTTAATTGGAGGAAGCATCTCAAAAAGCAATGGAGTAAAAAAAAATAAAAAAAATCTGAGATCCGAGTTATTAAGTCTATAAGGGTGTTTTAACATCTAGTGCCCTAAAACCAACTGGTTTGGGAGTCACTGGCCCAAAGCTCGCTACATGGATCAAAGATGCTGCAAAAATATTTATATCTGAAATATGAGTAATTAAGTCCGTAGGGGTGTCTTAACACCTGGTGCCCTCAAGCCAACTGGTTTGGGAGCCACCGACCCAACACTCGTTACATAGACGGAAGATATTGTATATAAATAAAAAATAAAAAAAATCAGAAAAAAAAATCAGAAAAATCAGAGAAAATTTATTCCATTGCTCCAAAAGGTGTGAAATCTGATAGAACTTTAGGACAAAAATATTACTCTCTTATCAACTGCACTTATGACTGTTGTGGGCAAAAATGAGTTGTTTAATATTTTGTTGGCTGTGTATATGAAGAATGGTAAAATAATCAGAGAATTTACTTATTCAGTAATTTAGAAGAAACAAAACAGCTAGTAACTTGGAGTAGAAGTTTCACCTGATTAGTCACTAACTTCTTTATTCTCTTTTCGCTTGTCTATTTGCTTTTGTGTTCATTAGTTTCATTAACTTTTTACTTTTATAAAATGTTTGTGGGTATCATTGTTGTAAGCCCTCACGAGACTATAACTCGTCCACTAGGGACACCTAGGGGTTTAAAGGCTTGTTGCATATGCTAAATGCAACCGTGATCCCTACGAAAGTGGCTTAGTTTAATTTTAATTGTTTCTTGTATTTTATTTTATTGTTTTGCTCGAGGACTAGCAAAATGTTAGGTTTGGGGGTGTGATTAGCGGAAAATATATCAATATTTACCGCCCATTTTACTTAATATTTTGTTTAGTTTCTCGGGTTTGATGAACGTTTTGATATGTTTTAGTTTATTTTTGCAGATAAAATAATATTGGGACTTAATGAAATCATTTAGGACGAAATATGGGTCAAATAAGGGCAAAAATTGGATTTGACATATTAATTTTGAAATTGGAAACTTGAAAAGGCGTTTTAACAAAATGCAGTTTTGGAAATTTCAATTTTGTGCTATGTCGTATTTGGGGTATAACTTCTACTACGATATCGGATTGAGCTGATTTAAGTTCCAGATTAAAGAGACTCAAAGATCTACAGCTTTGAAAGACAAAATAATTTCGAATTCTGAAGATTTCATGACCCGAAATGGATGAACCATCCAGAAGTGTGTTGTGTGTAATTATTATAGTCACTTTCAATCATTTTCAAAGTAAAAAAATAAATAATATAAAGAATAAAATTATCAAATCATCACCAAACATGATAAGAGATTAGTGGAGCAATTAATAATGGATTTGGTGGAGCAATTAGTGGAGCAATTAGTGGAGCAATTATATTGATTTGATGAATGATTTGATGGAGGCAAAATTTTGCCTATAATACCAAGTCATTTCATTTGTAAAATTCATACTATATATTTATATATGTTTGTTGGAAATTGATTGAGTAATCGATAACATGAGATCATAATGGTGATACTAATTGAGATATAAATTGAAATATTGAGTACTATGTGATTTTGAGATGGGTTGATGGATGAAATGAGATGAGATGTTTGTTGTGAGTATGTTCCTCCTGAGATAGCTGTTATATATCTGAACTGATATTTTCATATTTAATTACCATATATATATATTATATATATATATTCCTATTTTGTTGTGAGGTCATGTTGGAGAATGAGTGTTTACTTACTGAGCTTTTTAAGCTCACTCTCCTCTTCCCCCAACATTCCAGGTAATTCGCGAGCACAGTAGGAGCAGTACCAGATTTGGATCCACGTGCCACAGTTGTATTTTCGGGTTGGTCCAGACATTTGAGTCGTCAGTTGTATATTATTAAGACATGTGTTGTAAACCATATATTTGATGTATATTCCATGTATTTGTAATTTATGATGTATTATTGTGTGAAATCAAATGGTGGGTTTGACATTTAGATTGCTCGAGCTGATTTTGATCGCGAACCTCTTTCTAGAGTTGGGCCCGCCCTAGGGAGGGGGTCGTGACAATAGATGCATAGGTCGATATAGAAGGTTATGATAAGAATACATAGTTATTTTATATTAGACATAAATTTTAGGATTTGTGAAGATTATGTGTGCTTTGTCGTCAGGTATATAAAATGATTTTGTGATTGAATATATATATAATATATATATATAAAAGCATTGATATCGATGTCGCATACATATATGATCTAAAATGACATGATATATGTGATTGGCTGTTTTAGAATCGATGATTGATTTTTTCTTTACGTGGACGATTGTGTGATGTGTGTTTACATAAAGAAAGAACATTTTATTTATACCGATTTGATGATATTTCAAGAAAATAAAAATAAGAAAGTTATAATAATTTTCTGAACTAGATTAGCAAAGAAGGTATAGAAAGTAAATAGAAATCAGAGTAGCGCTGCGGGAACGTGGTGAAGTTTGATTTAATTGATAGAAATATGGGAACTTGATGTATGTTATGGATGTTTAAAAGTGTAAACAAGAAACACGATTTAAAGTATGTGTGCAATCAGATAAAGAAGATAAGTGATAAAGTAACATGTTTGCTAAACGGATTGGGATCAGATAGTAAGATTAGACTTAATTTGTATTGCATGGTCACGCAAGTAACTCAGGTTAATACAGAAAAATAATTCAGAACTTTTGTGTGTATGACGCTCAAGGAATGAACATAGTTACTTACTGAGTCTTATGACTCACTATCCAACAGTGTTTGAGTTTTGCAGGTTGGTGACCTAATCGATCAACCATAGTCTCCAGAGCTTGAGGAGCCGGATAGCAGAGTTGCAGTCAGGCAGTCACCAGGTCTTGGGGGTTTAAGTCTAAATGTAAAGAGTTTCAAATTTGTTTAAGTTGAGTTGTAAAAGTTTTTGTACACATGCATTTTCGAGCATGAAGCCTTAATTGTATTATATTATGCGTCCTGCATTTTATCACTTAGTTGGGCCTTATAGAATGCATTACATTGCATTGTTATGAGTCTGTCATGAGTGTAGTTAGAGGCTTATGGTGATGAGATAGCCTATCGCCTACCGGTAACATCTCACCTCTGACAGGGTGTTACTCGTACATAGAACCTATTAAAGCTCCAGACGACCAATACCAAAGTAAACTGATTGTCGCAAGTATTAGCGATGAAAGTCTCAAGTTAAAGATCTCATACATCTACCCTGATTCGGATTCCTATAGACACATAGTCATATTACTAATGTGATTTCGAGTGGGTCTATCCAGCTGTTCCCGTTAGCTGTTCCCGGTCCAACGACTAACATAATCTCTTATCACACAAGTATCCAATACTTAAATATATGAGAACCATTAAGCTTCCGTAATGCGCACAAGTGTAATACTAGTCTATTCCGCATTATCGATGTCCATTCTCGATAATACTATAACTAGAGATATTTAATGATTAAACCGTTCGTGGATTAATACTGTCTCATATCTTATTAATCCGATTTAACCATATGGATTTTTATAATTTATATATCCAAGTAATCCAATTATAAAATGATAAAATAATAATTTTCTTTTGTCACATAGTTAATTTGTACAAATACACAATGTCTTTTACAAATAGTGATGCTATTGGTCATAATTGTCCAACAATCTCCCACTTGGCTCGTAGCCAATCACTCAAGTATCTAACACCTGAACTATGTACATGTCGCTCAAACTTTTGCTGAGATATAACTTTCGTGAGCAGATCTGCAATGTTATCATCTGAGCGATCTTTTCGATCTTCACATCGCCAAAATGTATGATCTCACGAATCAGATGAACCATTGAATTACATGCATCTTGATAAGACAATGGTTCCTTAGCCTGTGCTATAGGCCCGTTATTGTCACAATACAAAGGTACGGGCTTAGCTGCTAACGAATTACTCCTAATCGAATTAGGAATTTACGGATCCAAATTGCTTCTTTTGCTGCCTCAGTTGCAGCTATATATTCCGCTTTTGTTGTTGAATCGGTAACACTCGCTTGCTTGGAAGATTTTCAGCTCACTTCTCTTTTTTTTTCAAACAAAATATGTACCCTAATTGCGACTTACAGTCGTCTTTATCGATTTGGAAACTTGCATCAGTGAACCTAGTCACTTCAAGTTCTCATTCCCCATAGACTAAGAAAGCATCCTTAGTTCGTCTAAGATACTTAAGGATGTTCTTAATAGCAATCCAGTGACCATCATCGCCTGATAGCGACTACACATGCTTAAAGCATATAAGACATCAGGTCGCGTACATATCATGGCGTACATGATCGATCCGACTGCGGAAGCATGCAAGATCCGAATCATTGCATCTCTCTCATCTTTAGTTTTAGGACACATGTTCTTAGATAGAGAGATGCTACGTGACACTGGAAGTAGCCACCTCTTGGACTGGTCCATGTTGAATCTCTTCAACACTTTGTCAATGTTCGAGCTCTGAGAGAGTCCCAACAGCTTTCTAGATCTATCCCGATAGATCTTTATTCCCAAAATAAAGGCTGTTTCTCCCAGGTCTTTCATGGATAATTTTAATGAAAGCCAAGCTGTCACCGATTATAACATGGTAATGTCATTGCCAAGAAGCAATATATAATCAACGTATAGGACAATGAATGTCAGTGTGCTTCTACTAACCTTCTTATATACATAAGAATCATCTTCGTTTTGAATGAAACCATATTCTTTTATGATCTCATCAAAACATTGGTTCCAAGAACGCGATGCTTGCTTCAATCCATAAATGGATTAGGTTAACTTGCAGACCTTGTTTGCATGTTTTGACATGACAAACTGTCAGACTGTTGCATATAAACATCCTCCAAAAGGTTTCCATTAAGGAAAGCGATTTTAACGTCCATCTGCCATATTTTATAATCAAAATATGCAGCAATAGCAAGCATTATCCCAATGGATTTAATCATGGCAAAATATGAAAAAGTTTCATCGTAATCAACACCATATCGTTGACGATACCCTTTCACTACAAGCCTAGCTTTGTACGTTTATATGTTGCCATCCATGTCTGTTTTCTTCTTGAAGACCCATTTACAACCAATAGGCTTAATGCCTCATGGTGCATCAACCAGTGTCCAAACTTGGTTGGTATACATGGAATCCATTTTGGACTTCATGGCTTCCTGCCATAAAGCGGAGTCAATACCTTGTATCGCTTCCTCATACGTAGCCAGTTCATCTTCCTCAATTAAGATTAATATCTACATGACGTGAGATCAGAAACCCATACCTCTTAGGTTGTTTTCTGACTCTCTCCGACCTAGGTGGTTTTTGTGTATTAGAAGATTGTGGAATAGTCTCATCCCTGATGAACTGTTCATGTTCAGTGAGGGGGTCGGTGCCAGGAACAGTATCACTCCGATTTTCATCAAGTTCTACTTTCCTCCCACTTACCACTGTATTTAGGAATTCCTTTTCTAGGAAAATCGCATGAAGAGCAACAAATATTTTGTTCTTTTGTGGGTTGTAGAAGTAATATCCTTTGGTTTCCCTAGGATAACCTACAAATAGGCACTTATCCAATTTGAGTTCAAGTTTGGTACCATCCAAACGTTTAACATATGCCCAACATCCCCAAATCTTCAGGAATGAGAAACTCGGTTTCTTTCCTATCCATATTTCATATGGAGTTTGTCCAACAGACTTTGACGGAACCATATTCAAAATAAGTATTGCACTGTTTAATGCGTATCCCCAGAAGAAAATCGGTAGCTCTGTTTTTCTACTTCATGTCGAAACTCTTTGAATTTCTCAAAAGTTTCTGACTTGTGTCTAATAAGATACATATAACCATAACACGATGCATCATCCATAAAGGTTACGAAGTATTCATATCCACCCCTAGCGTGGCCATACATGGGTCCGCATATGTCACTATGAACGAGGGCTAACAGCTCGGTGGCACGTACACCTTTACATCTAAAAGGTGTTTTAGGCATTTTGCTAAATAAACAGGATTCACAAATATCATATGAATTAGGATCATATCCGTCCAAGTATCCATTCTTCGAAAGAGTAGATATACGAGTCTTGTTAATGTGTCCCAGACGACAATGCCACAAATAAGTCTCATATGCTTTACTCAATTTGAGTATTTTGTTTGTCATATTATATGTTTGAGATTCGTTTATATTCAAAATATAAAGACCATTATTAATATCTGCTGTACATATCAAAATATCATATTTATATACAAAATACCCAGTGTTCCGGAATACAAAGGTATACCCGCATCGGGTTAAACTAGATACAAGATGATGTTCCTAGTCAAACTAGGTACAAAATAACAGTCACCTAATGTAATTACATGCCCGGAGGGCAGATTCAAAGCATAGGTCCCCACGGCCAAAACAGCGACTCTCATCCCATTTTCGACTCATAGGTCGATCTCTCATGAAGCCAGTTTCCTGCTAATCTGCAGATCCTGCACATCAGTACATGTGTTAGTACCACATCCAGAATCAAAAAATCCAATTTTTAAAACCAGTAGTGGACATGTTTATTTCTATAACAAACATACCTGAAGCCGGAGCCTTACCTGCTGTAGGCACTGCATTTTTGCATATAAGTCCCTATGATGATCTCATTTGGAGACACTACATTTTAAGTAACGGAGGTCACGGAAAACAGACATCGGAATGGGAAATTCATAATAAACAAGGTTCACTGTTTTCGTTCGTGCTGCGTTCGTGTATGCGTTCGAACTCCAAACAGATTGCGGGCGTTCGTGCCGCGTTCGAGGAGGCGTTCGAACGGTGTCAGTAATTCTGGTTTTGCTGCTAGCCTCACATCAAGCCCAATTCGCCCAAGCCTTGGCCCACACGCCCAAGCCCACTTAAAACACATATTTAACACATGGTGAAATCAAAACAAATCTAAAAATCACATACCAAATTAAAATAAACATTAAAATCAATCAAATATTTTAATTCCCTGATTAAGATATTCACCCACCAATTACACAAGATCCCTTCCTTTCATAAACCAATCAAAGCATCTCCCTTATTTACTTGATTCCCTTCCTTACCTAGAAACCCTAGCCTTTGCCTATAAAAAGAACCATTCACCACCCTCCTCTAGGCTAGCTCATACACAGAAGCTCATTCACACATATTCACATAAAGAAAAAAGCTAGCTCATTCACACCTAATATACTCAAGAAACAACCTAGAATTTTCCTCTCCCCCTCTTCCTTTTCCACCGAAAACACAACACTCCCCCTAAACACTCTCCATAATCGAAAATCACAGCCCCTATACAGCCCCCATAACCTCCAAAAATCGCAGCCATTTAGCCCTTAAAGACAACCAAGAACAGTAGCCTAAATTCAGCAAACATAGTGACCAGAAAACGTCACCGGAAGAGCAGCGAAATACAGTAAAAATAGAAGCAAAAGAGGGATAACGATGACTCAAAACAGTAAGACAACGAACGAGAGCAGTGAACCAGTGAACCGAAAGAGTTGTGGAGCATCCACCCTTCCGACGATCGTGTACCGTACATCCGAGAGGTGATTTAAAAGGTTAGACCTGAGGGCACTTTTCTCATTGGTTTATATTCATCTTTTGATTGTTTATTGAATTATATTCGCATGAGAGTCGTTTGTGGATGCATGTTGTGGCTTGAATGAAATGGAAAATGTGTCGCCTCTTGTGGTATATAGGATGGAAACCCGGACATAAATTTCATAGCCGATTCTGAATGGACGGTAGTATGATCTGTACTCGGGATACAAATCCACGTACCACTTGAGTAAACGGCACATTCTTTTGTTTTATGTTGCTTTGATTTATTTATTACTCGTCATTTAAATTCCGCATGTTATTTGTTTGTGCATGATGTGATCGAGCGCATGGGCTTAGTAAGTGCGATGAAAGGTCCTCTAATTGAAGAGGTTAAAATCCTTTACCATGATGCTTTGCCGCGCCGATTAATGTATATTCGGTTGAATGTAAGATTTGTTCAATCGGGTATACGAAGTCTAAGGTTATTGTCTTTATTTTTATATGCATCGAGATGAGCGCATGGGCTTAGTAAGTGCGATGAAAGGTCCTCTAATTGAAGAGGTTAAAATCCTTTACCATGATACTTCGCCGCGCCGGACGATGTATATTCGATTGGATGTAAGATATGTTCAATCAGGTATACGAAATCCGATATCTTTGTATTTACTTTTGTTTCATATATATACATTGAGATAAGTGCATGGGCTTAGTAAGTGCGATGAAAGGTCCTCTAATTGAAGAGGTTAAAATCCTTTGCCACGATGCTTTGCCGCACCTCTTATTTCGCTATTTGCCTTTTATGTATGTATTGCGTCACATTTTGTGCATCAGGTCTGTTCCCGTTCGAACGCGTTATCGAACGTTATACGAACGCGAACCTTCTTTTTCCCGTTCGAACGCGTTTTACAAACGCTACTCGAACGCGCATGCATTTTGTTTCATCAGGTCTGGATCTCTTCGAACGCATTCTCGAACGCTATACGAACGCGAACCTTCTGTTTCCCGTTCGAACACGTTTTACAAACGCTACTCGAAGGCGCATGCATTTTATATCATCAGGTCTGGTCCCGTTCGAACTCGTTATCAAATGCTACATGAACGCGAACCTTCTGTTTACCGTTCGAACGCGTTTACGAACGCTACACGAACGCGCACACACTGAACTAAGTCTGTCTCATCATATTTCATGCATAATTGCCTTTTGGGTGATCTCTCTTGCATTATGTAGCCAATCATATTATTTGTATTCCTGCATTTATCCATTCGATGTATTCATGAGATAGTACTCAAGCATGATTAGGTTGTTCTTAGTTTTCCATATCATATGATTGAAATATGTTCATGAGATTGCCATGTGATGTTGTATGTTGTGATGATTAATTTCATGCATGTGAACTTAGAAATATTATGGTCACTGGAAATAAGTTGTTTAGGCTTGGCTAAATTATTGCATAAATCCTAATATTACAAGTGGCATAAGTAAGGGACCATTCCGAACCCAACGGTTTGAGGTCTTCCCTTGCGAGGGGTGAGTGCGGCCTTAAATCTCATTGTCCCGGTTCACACTGGGTGGCGACTCCATTATTCTCCGGTTTAGTCCCCTGTGGCTACTCCGTACTCCCAACCGGGCCGCGAGCCCGGGACAGCATGCGTCGCCCCAGTTTCTGTGTCCCACAGTCTGGCGACTCCACTGGGGATAGAGAATCGGCCCCGAAATATTGTCTTGTAATCGTACCTTAGTGTATAAAAAAGGGTGCGCTCACTTGGTCACTCGAACCCTTGATTGGGGAGACCTAGTTGTGGGCCATCCTTCGCCGGTGAGAGCCTTTGTCTACACCCTTGCGAACCCACCTATAGACCGGGGTTGTATGGTTAAAGTAACAATTATTTCCTTGAGTATGTGCTTGTGGACCATCCTCATTTGGATACAGTTGGACCATTGTCAGAAATGCGGACTTGCTGGGCCATTTAAATTGGGGCGAGTTTGTACCTTATGACCATTTGGCCCAAAGCTTCTGAAATGTTGATGGGCCATTCTATAGAAGTCATTGTTTTATGTTTGCATTATCTTTCTTTTATGCTTGTGTTTGGGAACATCGTCGTTTGGATCCATTTGGACCGTTTGTCATGGGATATGGGCTTGTTGGGCCATTTAAACTGGGGCAAGAACATATCTTATGATGATTGGGCCAAAAGCTTCTAAAACGCCAATGAGCCATTATATGTTTGTGTTTAGGAACATTATCATTTGGATACGGTTGGACTTCTTGCCATAAGAAGTGAACTTGTTGGGCCATTTAAACTGGGACGAGTTCACTCCTATGACAGTTGGCCCAAAAGCTTCTAAATGATGATGGGCCAATTTATGTGAAAATTTTAATAAGTTGATATATTCCTTGTATAGCACGCATCTCATGCACCTCATGCATACATGCATCATGCTAACCCTTATGTTCTGAAAGCCATCATAGATTCCCGTTGGGTTAGGGAATATGGAAGACTCACCAAAAGACCGATAACAGATATGAGTGGATCAGAAAATGAGATATCTCGCATGGACCAACTGGAGAATGGTTTCGTCAAAATTACCGAATAGTTGCAAGCCTTGACTACTGCCATGGCAAATATGGCTGTACCCCGTGCTGAGGGAAATTCTGAGAATATGAGGCGCGAGGAGCCTCCGAATGGGTTGGGGGATGATATCCCCACTTTTGATGATGACATGGCAGAGTATGCAACAGACAGAGTGATTGGGTCTTAGGCAGAATTTCAGAAGCTTCGGGATCAGGTTGAAACAGTTACTCGCAAAATGAGGGGTAAACATGAAGAGTTGTTAGATTATGAGGCAATGACTTTCGGAGAACAGCTGCCAGCTCAGTTTAAAATGCCCGACATGGCCAAGTTTAATGGGAATGGAGACCCGAGAGTCCATTTGTAGCAATATGTCTCAGTCATGAGTTCAATAGGCCTATCACATCGCCAAGTCCAAAAGATGTTTGGGATGTCACTCGAGGGGGCACCTATGGTTTGGTATCATAGCCTTGAGAAGAAGGTTAAGGAAGATTGGAGGGAACTAGCTGATGCTTTTCTGAAGCAGTATGTTACAGACTTAGAAATTGACTTGTCACTCCGTGATTTGGAGAACACTAAGCAGAAGCCAGAGGAAAGTTTCAAAGAGTATGTAGATCGCTGGAGAAGCCAGCTTTTGAAAATGCAGACTCGGCCTTCAGAGAAAGACCAAATTAAAATGATCATCAAGGGCACCAAGCCCTCTATTTATGGTAAACTGAGGAGGATGACCTCCATGATTACTGATTTCCGACAGTTGAGAGAGACTGTTATGGATATTGAAGAAGAGGAGGCTGAAAACAGAAAGTTTTATGGCCAGAATAGAAGAACTTTTGGGGGGCCTTCTGAGACCAAGCCCGCTACTGCCGAAGTCGCTGCCATCAGAAACAAGCAATTCTCCAACCTTGGTAGACCTTTGTCAAAGGTGTTTGAAAAGTTGCAGGGACAAGGACTCTTGAAACCCTTAGAAGGCAAGCCACTTCCACACCCCCCACCGCCACACATAAATGTGAACCTTTATTGTCACTTCCACCAGCTACATGGCCATGACACTGACAACTGCACCCGCCTCAGGCATGAAATTCAAGATCTCATAGATTCTCATAAAATACCCGACCCAGGAAAAGAACAACCCAACACACACAGAAACCCTCTACCAAACTACCACTCCGTCCCACCACCCACCTACATGATCAACTCTGGATTGCCCGAAACTTTTGTCCTCCAAGCTCTCAACCACTCAGCTTCTTTCATGGGGATAGAGAACGACAGCAGTGGGGGAACATAGGCCAAGAAAGAAGACAATGCTGTGAATGATGAAGTTGTTACTCCTGGTTTATTTGATCTTGCATTTTCAAAGACATTGAGTTTATCTACTTGTTTGAACCGTTTCTTAATGATAATAAAGACGTTCATTTCGCTTACTTGCCGGAGGCTCTTCCTTTCAACCTATAACATGAGTATATTTGGCAAAAGCATTCAACCCTGGTATTATGATACTCAGCGATGTTTAGAACACGGGGAATTCCTGAAAGAGGCAAGCAGAAAAGATAAGATAGACATTCAGAAATTGGGAAATAGAGGCAGTGAAAATATCAGACTTGGAAGGGAATTAGTTCACCGAGCCGATCAACGTAGACAGATTGAAGCAGTAGCTTGCTTGAGGAAAAGAAGACTGAGCAGTCGTCAAGAGAATTAGCAAAAGACCTAACCCAATGGGATGAGAAACTCGATCATACATCCATGCATACACGTAACATATTTGCATCCTTTTTGTGTTTGTTCTCTTTTGTAATAACAGGTTTCAAAGGAGAAAAAAAGAAAGCGTCAAATGCAAGCTAATTAGAAGCAGCAACAGTACAATGTCAGCAGTCTTCAGGAATGAATCACTGGGGCGAGGCCCATATCAGTATCAGTCTGGGGGCGAGGCCCATATCAGTATCAGCTGGGGGCGAGGCCCATTTCAGTATCAGTTAGGGCCGAGGCCCACAACATCATCAGTTTGGGGATGAGTCCTAGGGGCGAGGCCCATATTAGTATCAGTCTGGGGGCGAGGCCCATATCAGTATTAGCTGGGGGCGAGGCCCATGTCAGTATCAGTTAGGGCCGAGGCCCACAACAGCATCAGTTTGGGGATGAGTCCCAGGGGCGAGGCCCATATCAGTATCAGTCTGGGGGCGAGGCCCATACCAGTATCAGTCTAGGGGCGAGGCCCATATCAGTATCAGCTGGGGGCGAGGCCCATGTCAGTATAAGTTAGGGCCGAGGCCCACAACAGCATCAGTTTGGGGATGAGTCCTAGGGGTGAGGCCCATATCAGTATCGGATTCGGGTAAGAGTCCCAGGGTTGAGGCCCATATCAGTATCAATCTGGGGCGAGGCCCACATTAGTAACAGTGTTGGGGCGAGGCCCACATCAGTTTCAGGGCCGAGGCCCGCATCAGTACCAGTCTTAGGGATGAGTCCCAGGGTTGAGGCCCACATCGGTAACAGTGTTGGGGCGAGGCCCACATCAGTACCAATCTGGGGCGAGGCCCACATCAATAACAGTGTTGGGGCGAGGCCCACATCAGTTTCAGGGCCGAGGCCCGCATCAGACCAGTCTTAGGGATGAGTCACAGGGTTGAGGCCCATATCAGTATCAATCTAGGGCGAGGCCCACATCGGTAACAGTGTTGGGCGAGGCCCACATCAGTACCAGTTTGGGGCGAGGCCCACATCAGTAACAGTGTTGGGGCGAGGCCCACATCAGTTTGAGGGCAATGCCCACATCAACATCAATCTGGGGGCGAAGCCCACATCAGTACCAATTTGGGGGCGAAGCCCACATCAGCACCAGTTTGGGGTGAGGCGCACATCATTATCAGCATCAGTATTGCCGGGTATGACACTCTGGGGGCGAGGCCCATATCTTTATCAGTAGTGGTCTTGCCGAGAATGGTAATCCGAGAATGGAGTAAGGTTCGAGAATGAACAAACTGAGAATGATAATCGGAGAATGGATCAAGATTCGAGAATGGACAAGCCGAGAATGGTAATCTGAGAATGGAGAAGGTCGAGAATGGACAAGCCGAGAATGGTAATCCGAGGATGGAGTAACGTTCGAGAATGAACAAGCCGAGAATGGTAATCCGAGAATGGATCAAGGTTCGAGAATGGACAAGCCGAGAATGGAAATCCGAGAATGGAGCAAGGTTCGAGAATGAACAAGCAGAGAATGGTAATCCGAGAATGGATCAGGTTCGAGAATGGACAAGCCGAGAATGGAAATCCGAGAATAGAGCGAGGTTCAAGAATAAACAAGCCGAGAATGGTAATCCAAGAATGGAGCAGGTTCGAGAATGAACTAGCCGAGAATGGAGCAAGGTTCGGGAATGAACAAGCCGAGAATGACACTTTAAGAATGGAACACAGTTCGGGAATGAACAAGCCGGGAATGGCACTCCGAGAATGGAAACACAGTTTGGGAATGAACAAGCCGGGAATGGCACTCCAAGAATGGAAACACAGTTCAAGAATGAACAAGCCAAGAATGGCAATCCAAGAACGGAACAAGGTTCGAGAATGAACAATCTGAGAATGGAGCATAATCCAAGAATGGAGCAGAGTTCAAGAATGAACAAGCCGAGAATGGCAATCCAAGAATGGAACAAGTCGAGAATGGCAATCCAAGAATGGAGCAGAGTTCGAGAATGAACAAACCGAGAATGGCACTCCAGGAATGGAAACACAGTTGGGGAATGGACCACCTCACAGTAACGGTTCTGGAATAGACCACAACACAGTAACAGTTCAAGAATGGACCACCTCTCATCAACCCGGTTCGAGAATGGACAGCCTCACAACAAAATCAACTCAACTCAGCACATGGCAAGTCAAGTGGAAGCTGGCGGCCAGGTAAGTAAAAATGCGTTGCATAACTTTGATAGGATTGTCACTGTTACACATTACACAAGTCCCATCAAAGTGGGGGCGAATGTAGGCACTGCATTTTTGCATATAAGTCCCTATAATGAGTCTCATTTGGAGACACTACCTTTTAAGTAACGGAGGTCGCGAAAAAAGGACATCGGAATGGGAAATTCAGAATACACAAGGTTCACTGTTTTCGTTCGTGTATGCCTTCGAACTCCAAACAGATTGCGGGCGTTCGTGCCGCGTTTGAGGAGGCGTTCGAACGGTGTCGGTAATTCTGGTTTTGCTGCTAGCCTCACATCAAGCCCAATTCGCCCAAGCCTTGGCCCACACGCCCAAGCCCACTTAAAACACATATTTAACACATGGTGAAATCAAAACAAATCTAAAAATCACATACCAAATTAAAATAAACATTAAAATCAATCAATATTTTAATTCCCTAATTAAGATATTCACCCACCAATTACACAAGATCTCTTCATTTCATAAACCAATCAAAGCATCTCTCTAATTGAAGAGGTTAAAATCCTTTACCATGATGCTTTGCCGCGCCGATTAATGTATATTCGGTTGAATGTAAGATGTGTTCAATCAGGTATACGAAGTCTAAGGTTATTGTCTTTATTTTTATATGCATCGAGATGAGCGCATGGGCTTAGTAAGTGCGATGAAAGGTCCTCTAATTGAAGAGGTTAAAATCCTTTACCATGATACTTCGCCGCGCCGGACGATGTATATTCGATTGGATGTAAGATATGTTCAATCGGATATACTAAATCCGATATCTTTGTATTTACTTTTGTTTCATATATATGCATTGAGATAAGTGCATGGGCTTAGTAAGTGCGATGAAAGGTCCTCTAATTGAAGAGGTTAAAATCCTTTGCCACGATGCTTTGCCGCGCCTCGTATTTCGCTATTTTCCTTTTATGTATGTATTACGTCACATTTTGTGCATCAGGTCTGTTCCCATTCGAACGCGTTATCGAACGCTATACGAACGCGAACCTTCTGTTTCCCGTTCGAACGTGTTTTACAAACGCTACTCGAACGCGCATGCATTTTGTTTCATCAGGTCTGGATCCGTTCGAACGCATTCTCGAACGCTATACGAACGCGAACCTTCTATTTCCCCTTCGAACGCGTTTTACAAACGCTACTCGAAGGCGCATGCATTTTATATCATCAGGTCTGGTCCCGTTCGAACGCGTTATCAACGCTACACGAACGCGAACCTTATGTTTACCGTTCGAACGCGTTTACGAACGCTACACGAACGCGCGCACACACTGAACTAAGTCTGTCTCATCATATTTCATGCATAATTGCCTTTTGGGTGATCTCTCTTGCATTATGTAGCAATCATATTATTTGTATTCCTGCATTTATCCATTCGATGTATTCATGAGATAGTACTCAAGCAGATTAGGTTGTTCTTAGTTTTCCATATCATATGATTGAAATATGTTCATGAGATGGCCATGTGATGTTGTATGTTGTGATGATTAATTCATGCATGTGAACTTAGAAATATTATGGTCACTGGAAATAAGTTGTTTAGGCTTGGCTAAATTATTGCATAAATCCTAATATTACAAGTGGCATAAGTAAGGGACCATTCTGAACCCAACGGTTTGAGGTCTTCCCTTGCGAGGGGTGAGTGCGGCCTTAAATCTCATTGTCCCGGGTTCACACTGGGTGGCGACTCCATTATTCTCCGGTTTAGTCCCCTGTGGCTACTCCGTACTCCCAACCGGGCCGTTAGCCCGGGACAGCATGCGTCGTCCCAGTTTCTGTGTCCCACACCTGCCTTTACTTCTTTCATGTGCGCCTCGTATATACGGCAGTCACGCTTCCAGTGACCCCGTTTGCCATAGTGTAGGAAGACATCTTGGGATATGTCCTTAGTCTTCCCAGAAGACTGTAATGATTTGGCCTTGTCCTTCTTCTTTTTCTTCTTCACACCCAGAAGCCTTCAGCCAAGTCTTGTCATTCTGGGATGTCGAAGTAAGATGCGCCTATAGACACTGCATTTTTACATAAGCCGATGATGAGCCTCGTATGAAGGAACTACCCGATAAGTTGCGAAAGTCGCGGGAAACAGACGTCGAAAAGGAAAATTCTAAAATTAATAGCTCGTAAAAATTTAAACTCGCTAGTTAACCGCGGGTTCGCTCATTGATTCCTGTTTAAAAAATATTAAATTCTGGCCCAAAACCCCCGCACCCATCCAAAGCCAATACCCACCCATCCAAACCCTAATGCACCACTATAAAACATAACCTAAACCAAACCCTAAAGGTGGACACTCTCACGGCCCCCTCTCACTCAGTCACGTCTCTCTCTTATTTTACACAAAAATGAAACCCTAATCTCCATCTTTTCTTTCCTCACATTCACGCAAAAAAAAAAAGAAAAAAGAAAAACCAAAACAAAAATAAACCATAATAGCCCCTTTCCTCTCTTCACGCCTTTCTCCCATCTCTCATCAAACCATGGCTCCCTCACAGCACTTCACAAAAAAAAAGAACCTTCAACAAATACCCTAAGCTCTCACGACTTCACCAAAAAAGAAAACAGCACGACCCTCTTTCCTCTCACGCCACCTTTTTTCTTCTCTCTCACTCTCAACACACTCTCGGCAGAAGCAACAAAAAAAAAATCAAAGAAACTCTAAGCGGCTCTCTCCTTCTCTCACACGGACCTCTCAAACACACAAACCTTCATCTTTCTCTTCTCACGGCCAACCAAACTGAACAAACTCCTTCAACCAAGTAACCCACCAAACTGAACAAGCTACTCTCGGCAACAAAACCTTCCACCAAGCCCCCATTAACTGATTAAAGCAAGAAACCAGCAAACCGACGAAAAAACAAACAAATCAAAAAAAACCCTAATAGCTCTCGGTTAGACTCTCCTCTTCATATCCGAAACACACACTCAACACACAAGACTAATTCATGTCCCCTCTCTCACACAAGACTCACAAAAGGCAGTATCCAGTGAAACAAACCGATAATAAAACAACGCAAGCAAAATAGAAACAGGACAGCGCATGCATAACAGCGTGACATATAGGCCTGGATGTGAAGAACAAAGCAACCCCTCAACCTGAAGAATCAAGCAGTAAACGTACACAAACAAACAGACACGTAGCCCACAAACCTAAGCCTCTCTCTCTCTCTCTCTCAAGCTTCACGGCACATGGGCTCTTTTTTTTGACACACACAAAAACAACCGACAGCCCCACGTACCCCTTCACCCACCAAATGGACCGAAACTAAGCCACAAAACACAAGCCCTTCACCCAACAAATTGACCCCAGACCGAGCCAACAAATTGCCCCCAAAGACTCAACTCGACGTGAATGAATAACCCCAAACCGAATCACCAAAATAGTCCTCGAAACAACCCAAACAACACCCATAAAATCATAGAAACAGTAACCAAAACAGTCCAGAAAATAGTCCATAAACACCCCATAAAACAGTCCCTGAACTACCTAAAACACCCCATGAAAATCGGCCCTCGAACCATCCAAAAATAGTGAACAAAACAGCGAAACAACGAGTGGAAACAGTGAAACAGTGAGCGGAAACACCGAACCAGCCCCAATCTTTCCGGCAACTGCATAACCCACTTCCGAGAAGCGACTTAAAAGGTAAGACCTGAGGGCACCCTTTAATATATTTTATTTTGTCGTTTCGGCTTGGCATGCCCGGTTGGACGTGAAATAGTTCCAACCGGGTATGCGAAGTCCTACATTGAAAACAACCAAATTCTTTGGTCACACATTTATTATTCAGTATTTATTTCGTGTTATTTATCCTTTCATTTAGTTCGCATTTAATTTACTTTTATTTCTGTTTTATTATTCCGTATTTATTTTGTGTTATTTATCTTTCTTTGTTATTTCGCATATTTGTCTTTTCGGTTATTTATTGTTATTTTACCATATGCATTATCATATTTCACGTCTTTTTATTTACATTATGTTAATGATTGTGTATATTATCCCTGGCGGTATATCGGATGGAAACCCAGATGTAAATTCCGTAGCCGAATCCGAATGGACGGTAGTGCGGTCTATACTTGGGATACAACTCCACGTACCACTCGGGAAATACTCGCATAAGCCTGATTAACCTCCCTTTATTTGCTATTTATTCATGGACGCTTTTCCGCCTTTGATTATTTATTATTTTCATTTCTGTATCTTTTACTCTTTAATGTAATATGCTTCCATTGTTTCTATTAATGTTTATGGGTATGCGAATTCATGTGTTTATTTGAATTATCTTGCATGTGCTGCATAAGACTTGGTTATATCATGTGTAAATCCATTTATTACAACTGGCATAAGTAAATGACCATTCCAAACCCAACGGTTTGAGGTCTTCCCTTGCGAGGGGTGAGTGTGGCCTGAAATCATTTCCCAGTTCACACTGGGTGGCAACTTCTTTATTCTCCGGTTTAGTCCCCCGTGGGCTACTCCGTACTCCCGACGGGCCGCGAGCCCGGACAGCGTCACTACAGTCTGGCGACTCCACTGGGATAGAGAATCGGCCCCCGAAATAATGTATTGTAATGTTTGTGATTTTTCTTTAGTTAACCTTGTCTCATATATTTTGCATACCCTTTCTTACCTTGATGGCATCATGTATCGTGAAGTCGTTTTCACTCGAAGTGGCAGATCGTTATATGGTATCATCACTCGTTGGCACGTACCTAGGGTATAAAAAAGGTGCCCTCACTTGGTCGCTCGAACCTTTGAGTGGGGAGGACCTAGTTGTGGGCAACCCTTCGCCTGCGGGAGTCTTTATATATACTCCTATAAACTCTCATGTGAACCATAGTCGTATGACCTATAGAAGCCACCTTTTATGCTTGTGTTTGGGACCATCATCATTTGGATTCGTTTGGACATCTTGTCATGAGACGTGAACTTGTTGGGCCATTTAAACTGGACGCGTTTATGTCTTATGCCGATTGGACCAAAAGTTTTCAAATACCGACGGGCCACTTTGTGTTTGCGCCCCCTATCATTTGAAGTTGTTTAGCCACATTATCGCAAAAGTGTAAACCTGTTGGGCCTTTTTCAACTAGACAAGTTTACACCTCGCGAGAATATGATTGAATGCTTTAAAATGATAAGGGCTAACTTGTATGGAACCTTAATGGGCTTAGAAAATCCAATCTTGATCCAAATATGCTAGAAGCATGATTCCGATATCCACACTGACTTTCATCCAGGAAAGATACGCCTTGTTATGACATATTTGTATACTTTTGGATACCTCTAAGTTCATCTCCATGACCGCAGTTGGTGAAAGCCCAATTCGTTACCTTTTACCGAATGTCTATCCTGATTTGCTTGTGTTATGATGTGTGGTATGGTTGAAAATAAAAGAAAAGTCTCTAAAGAAAATAAATTAAACAACCTATAACCGATAAGCGTGAAGCTACCCATGGGCGAGTATTAGGACCACCGTGAGGAGAAATGCTACCTTAAAGGGTAGGTGTGTTGCCAAAAAAAAAAGAGACAAAAGAAATGAAAAGAAAACCATACCATATTGAGCATGGAAAAGCAATTGCAGAGCATAATTGTGACATGTAGGTTGGTTTGACCCATCGATCTCAATTTTCAAAACGAAATCATTGAGTTGGCTTACCTAGGAATCAAGCTGTAAATGAACCTTTGCACACACACAATTTGAGTCTGGGTTTTAGGTCATTTATTCAAAAACTTGGATTTGAGTTGCATTTAGGGTTTTGAAGGTTCTCTGGTTTCAATATTGGGCATTCTTTGAGGGAAATAATGTGTATAACTATTGAGACTATTTCGTAGCACGTAATATAGTATGATGATATGGAATGCCACATCATATGATCCACCTTGACCTAGTGCAAATAGCGGAAAACAGAAAGCTAAATCAAGCCTGGGGGAGACCAGTCTACCACCCCACTAATAAGGGATATAACCAGAACTTGAGCCATGAGACAAAAGAGAACTGACCAACCACCAGAAAAGAACTGGCAGAAGGAAATTGTAAGCAGACCCAGAGGGCGATCAAAGACTTTTGTAGGCAAGAAGCACCGAGGAGCACAAGGAAGACCTAACCCATCAGATTAGGAAACACATCCATGCATACATGTATACACGTCACATGCACGTAATTTTTTGTCTTGTTTTTGTTCGCAGGTTTTGAAGAAAAGGAAAAATTGGCAAAGACAAGCAGTATTGGGAATGAATCTCAGGGAACAAATCCCACAATCAACATAATTAGGGAATAAAGCCCATACTCAGCACTGTTTGGGAACAAAGCCTAGGGAATAAAGCCCACTCTCTACAGAGCTCGGGAATAAAGCCCAGGGAACAAAGCCCACATTCAGCACAGTTCGGGAACAAAGCTGTTGGGAAGCGGTAGCGAGTGCGTAACGGAAAATTAAAATTATTATGCCGCTTTCCCTTTGCCCAAGACCCATTTGTTTTGATTATTCTACAAGCATAGGCATGTTACTATATATTATAAGCATAAAACTCATAAAACATGCAAAGAACATAAACCTAAACATGCTAACTAACTTCATAAGAACTCTAATTAAAATAAAGAAAGAAAAAGACTTACTTGAACCGAAGACTCCTCCAGTCCTCCCTCCAATCTACAAGCTTTTCTCGAACTCAGCAAGCTCTTCCACGTTCCAAAGAGCCACCCAAGTGTGTGGCCTTCAAAGATGCACACTCCAAAACCAAAACTCAACGGCAAGACTACGCCTCGAGTGCACGGGTATTTTTCCATTGGTGCTAGCCTAAGAAAATACCTCAAAACTTTTAACTCGAGGTTCCTCTAGTCAATTAGACTTAAGGATCCTCAAAATCAGTGGCTTACTCTTAAACTTTGGAGCTGCTCACTTATATAAACCCAAGATATGAAAGGTTTTGGTTTAAAAATTTGTGAAGAATTCTTTGGGTTTATATAGTGCTCCAAAGACAACAAAATTAATTAAGAATCCGATGTGGGATAAAAACTAATTTAATCTTAGCCATTGGATCTTAATTTAGTGGTTTAATGAGATTATAAAACCCTAATAAGAGTTTGGGCTGAATTGGAATTCAAAACAATAACAAAAAAAAAATTACTATTCACATTACTATTCATGTAAATAATAGTAATTTTTAATTCCAATTCTTAAAGTTCCCCTATCGTCATTGACCAATCCTAAGCCACTATAGAACCTCATAAATGATCTGTTCAATAATTAAACACATTGAACCATTTATGAACAATTCCTACAGCAATCTATATGCTGTTATATTTGTACTATGCATTGTTACCCATTGATTTCGACTTTTGTGTGTGTGACCTTTTAGGTTCCCCTCAAGTTGGACATGAAATGAATTGTGATAATTTAATCGAACATAAATTATCCTCCGATCATATGGTTGTTCGATTTTAATGACCAAGGTTGACATCTAGCAACATGCCAAGGCCCCCAAATGAGAAGGAAATATATATATATTACCCATTCTGTATGCTATTTACATTTTATACGGTCCCTAATCTCTCGTATCCCCACCTATTGACCTAGGGTACGGAAAGTGTCTACTCATATGGTCAAAAGGTATGATGTTGATAGTGTCATGAATCGTGGTAACCCAAGAATCTCACATGATTCTTCCGCTGTGGCCACAGTCTCAAGCACTGATCACACATATCAACCCGGGAACTGGAATACTACTCTTATAAGAAAATATTATCCGAGAGAGTGGCGATTCTCTGTTGTATCTTTACAAACTTCATGTGTTTCAACAAATGACCCAATCATACCCTTATGACCGGATCTTTTGAACCGGGGAAGGAGAATGTCAAAGTTATTTGATCCACACATACGATTATAAAGACCTCAAGTCTAAGGACTAGTCATATAATCGATACATGAAAGTTCTCACAGACACATGGGATAAACATTCCATATGAAAACTTTCGACGGTCATTTTGATGGACACGAGCAACTCATGCATCCATGTGATACACCAAGTGGACGGATCTCCGCTAGTAGCCTATGAGATTGGCTACCCCACTTAAGGGCGGATCATATCATCATGCTAGTCTCTCCGCTTTGTGAACGCCCAAATTATTCACAAAACTATGACTAGGAACATTTAAGAGTAATTATTCTCATAAGGCGTGGAAGCCATCGTCTTATTACTCAAAGGGCTTAATACATGGTTGATGATTCATATAAGTTATATAAGACATGTATAATAAAGATTGCCATTTTATTAATTATGAAAATATTACAAATACATGTACATATAGCCCATCCACAAGTTAGGTATAGGGCATATCCCTAACAATCTCCCAATTGCACTATAGCCAACTAGTATGAATATGGACACCATATTCTCGGGTGTACATATCATGCTTTTGTTGAGTCAGCCCTTTAGTCAGAGAATCTGCAAGATTATCTTCTGTGGGTATTTTCTCTATAATAACTTCTTTTCTCTCAACAATCTCCCTGATGAGATGAAATCGCCTGAGTACATGCTTGGATTTCTGGTGGGACCTTGGTTCTTTTGATTGAGCAATGGCGCCCGTGTTGTCACAGTACATCGTGACGCCATTCTTTATATCGGAAAGCACTTCCAGCTCTGTGATGAACTTCTTTATCCATACTGCTTCTTTAGCTGCCTTACTGCCTCAGATGCTACAATATACTCGGCTTCGGTGGTGGAGTCCGCTGTAGTTGACTGCTTTGAGCTTTTCCAACTTACAGCACCGCCATTTAAAGTAAACATATCCTGTGTTGTGATCTGTTGTCATCTATATCGGTCTGAAAGCTCGCATCATAGTAACCAATGACTTTCATCTCAGAACAATCTCCGTATGTCAAAAACACATACTTAGTTCTTCTCAGATACTTGAGGATTGTTTTGACAGCTGCCCAGTGTTGCTCACCAGGATTTGCCTGATACCTGCTCGTTATGCTAAGAGCATAAGAGACATCAGATCTTGTATATAGCATGGCGTACATGATCGATCCTATTGCTGAAGCATAAAAGATCCTACTCATACACTCTCTATCTGAAGGAGAATGTGGACATTGCTCCTTAGATAATTTGATTCCATGACAAATAGGTAAATTACCTCTTTTGGAATCTTCCATTTTGAATCTTTTCAAAACTTTATCTATGTATGTAGATTGAGAAAGTCCTAACAACCTCTTAGATCTATTATGGTAGATCTTAATGCCGAGGATGTAGGCTCCTTCTCCCAAATCTTTCATGGAGAAATTCTGAGATAACCATTGCTTGGTGGCTTGCATCATGGGAATATCATTCCTGATGATTAATATGTCATCGACATACAATACAAGAAATACTACAGCACTCCCACTACTTTTCCTGTAAACACAAGGCTCGTCTACATTTTTGATGAAGTCAAATTCTTTGATTGTCTCATAAATGGATCGTTTAAGCTTGCATACTTAATTATGATCATCCTTAGATGCAAACCCCTCAGGTTGTGTCATATAGAATTCCTCTACGAGGTTCATATTAAGGAAATCTGTTTTGACATCATATGCCAAATCTCATAATCAAGGTGTGCAGCTAGTGCCAGTAAAATTCGAATGGACTTTATCTTTGCAACAGACGAGAAGGTTTCGTCATAGTCAATTCCTTGGATTTTTCTATAACCTTTCGCCACCAACCTAGCCTTGTAGGTTTGGATGTTGCCTTCTGCATCAGTTTTACGCTTGTAAATCCACTTGCAGCCTATGGGTTTTATCCCTTCAGGTGCATCTACGAAGTCCCAGACTTGATTCTGATATATAGAGTCTATTTTGGATTTCATGGCCTCACGCCACTTGACTGAATCAATGTCATACATTGCTTCGTCATAACTGGTAGGATCGTCATTATCAATGACCTGATCATGTTCCTCATCAATATGGAAACCATATCTTTCAGGCTCATGTCTTTCCCTACCAGACCTTCTGAGTTCATAACCTTGTGGTTGTTCCGTCGCTGCCCTTTTGAGGGGCATTGGGTTTAATTCTATGTTAGTTTGTTCTTCTCGTACCTCATCGAGGTCAAGTCTACTACCACTATATTTTTTGAGAAGGAATTCATTCTCTAGAAATTTAGCATTTCGTGAGACAAATGTTCTTTGTTCATTTGGGACGTAGAACACGTATGCTCTTGAGTTCAAGGCATATCCTACAAACTTACATTTAACTGCCATATCATCCAATTTGTTAGTTTAGCTTGACATATGCATCACATCCCCAAACTCTTAGATAACTAAGAGTAGGACATTTCCCAGACCATAACTCATCTGGTGTTTGACTAACAGACTTGGAAGGAACTTGGTTTAGTAGTAGTGTTGCAGTTTCTAAAGCAAGACCCCAAAATGAAAGAGGTAGATCCGTGCCTGGCATTATAGATCATACCATATCTAATAATATCTGATTTCTCCTTTCGGAGACCTCATTATGCTGTGGAGTTCCCGAAGGAGTCCACTGGGAAACAATGCCATTTTCTCTCAAGTAATCTTGAAATTCGTTTCATAAGTATTCACCACCTCGGTCAGACCTTAGTGACTAATACTTTTATTAAGCTGGTTTTCTACTTCAGTCTTGAAGTCTTTGAATTTCTCAAAGGCTTCAGATTTGTACCGCATAAGTACACATACGCATATCACGAATGATCATCGATAAAGGTAATGAAGTAGGAGAATCCACCTCTAGCGGTGACTGACATTGGTCCGCATACATCAGAGTGTATGAGTTCTAATGTCTCCGCTGAACGCTGTCTTTTACCTTTGAAGGGTAATTTGGTCATTTTACCAAGTTAACAAGACTCACAAGTTCCATAAGATTTATATTTGAAGGGTTTGAAATACCCATCCTTATGTAGCTTAGTTAATCTTGTTTCATTGATATGACCTAAGCGACCGCGCCATATAAGTGATTCATTAAGATTATTCGAGTTACATTATATATTATTAGAGGTTGAACATTCATTGTTAGTTTGTAAGACATAGATACCATTATTCAAAATACCATCTCCATATTTTATTTCATTGAAATAAATAGAACATTCATTACAACTTATTACGCATGAAAAGCCTTTATTACATACAGAAGAAATTGAAATGATATTCTTTACTAGAGAAGGTACATAAATAAAATCTTCTAAGTCTAAAACTAAACCATTCGGAAAAAATAATGAATAAGTCCTCACGCACAATGCAGCCAGTTTTGCTCCATTACCTATGCGTAAGTCAACCTCCCCATGACGGAGTCTCATACTGTTTCTCAGGCCCTTCACATTGTTACACAAGTGAGTCCTACAACTGATGTCAAGCACCTAAGTAGAAGGTTCCGAGTTTTGAGAATATAATTCAATCATATACAATATACCTGAAGCATTGGGCTTATTGGTCTCTTGGGCTTCCCTAGCTTCCTTGGCAGTCAAGGATCTGCAGTCTTTATTCCAATGACCCTTCTTTCCACAAAAGAAACATTTCCCCTTTCCATTTTCCTTCTCCACCTTACCATTGGCCTTTAGGTGATCTGGAGCCTTGGCCTTGCCCTTATTTTTCTTTGGGCCTCGTGGCTTCAGGTCCGTACTCGTAAGCATGGTGGAGGTTTTAAGCTCCGGTTTCAAGTCCTTCTCTGCTTGCTTTATCAGATTGTGCAATTATGCTAAAGTAGCTTCTTTATCAGACAGATGAAACTGCATAATAAAGTTAGAGAATTCTTTTGGTAAGGACTGAAGAATTAGATCCTGACCTATCTCATGATCCATGATGAACCCGAGGTTGGCCAATTTTTCAATATGGCCAATCATCTTAAGCACATGTCCACTAACAAATCCTTCCTTATATCTTGTTTGGAATAAGACACATGACACTTGGAATCTCATGTTATGAACAGAAGTTGTATACAACTCCTTCAAGTGAAAGATAATGGTTTGAGCATCCATATCTTCGTGAGCTTTCTGAAGTTCGTCTGACATAGAGCCAAGCATTATGCAAACTGCTTGCTCATCATCATCGACGTGTTTCTTCCAAGCATCAAATGTATCTTGGTCAGCATTTTCTGCGGGTTCAGGGGGAAACAGTCTTTCCAGAACATAGAAAATCTTTTCTTGTCGTAAGACAATTTTAAGGTTTCTAAACCAGCCATTGTAGTTGTCCCATTTGAGCTTATGCTCATCAAGGATGGAACGAAGTGATACTCTGTTTTCCATTTGAATGTTTGTGAAATATTTTAACCCACTTGTTAAGAGAAAATGTTAAAATTAGAAATATGTTTTCATTAATGTTTCATAATAACATTGGCTTTTAATATTATGAAGTTGCTCCCACTCAATTATTTTAAAATTTTAAGCAAATCGCATTAACCCCAATATGATGGATTTCTTATGGGCAAGGATCCCATTATCATCATTTCATAACTCCGACTAGGGCCGGTTGTTATAAAATACGATAATTAGGTAGGTTCCCAACCAATTTATGATATAAATCATAATTCCTTGATCATTGTTTTGGGCAATCAAACATGCCATAGCTTATGCTAGTCCTTGTGGACACCCAATCTTTCCACTAAGTTATAAGACCACGCCTAAGGGTCGCTGCGTCTTATGACTCAGAAAAGTCAAACCATTGTCAATAGTACGATTTATTGACAAATTGATATTGGTCAGTCTGGTAAAGCCTAGTCCTGCTAATACGGTTTAAGCCCTTTGGGTCTATACTTTACAATGGGTGGAAAATTTTAGACTTAAATTATTATTGGGGATTTTAGCAAGTTTAAGTGAATAACTGTCAAATGGATTCCTCAATTGAAAATTCGAACTCTCTTAAATACCCTTACCTCTTAGGCTCTTATTGCCTTGGTGACAAGAATAAACAATAGATCCTCCAAATTAGTCCAACACTTTAAATATGCTTTAAGGTAAGCTTTAGGTAAATGATTATCTAGATGTCTTCACAGCTTTTCCTTTTGGCTATAAAAAGGTAGTGAGTGAAGGAAGACACCAAATCATTATCTAACTCTAGTAATTCCTTTGGTTAAATTAACTTTAGTTTGGAAAGTTTTATTAACCCCTTGGTCCTAACCCACTTGTATCTTTTATAATATCTTTTATTATAAACAAGTGATTTATATTTATTAGCCTTAAAGGTAATAAATCTCTAAGTTCATCACGGAATAATTAATTAGCTAAGGGATAAGCAATACACTCTCTATTTCTTAGAAAGTCTATAGATGCTTGCACCCTAAAATAATCATGTCAATTCTAATCATACGTAGAATAATCAAGCATATAAGTTTTAATATGTTGAAATTATTTTAAGCATTAAATAACTTTGATTAATATTTAATTATGATATTGCGTTTTATTTTATTCAAATAAATTTACTATTCATATTTTTCTGTAGACGTGTGAACTTTTAATGCATTTCACAATTCAAATCTAAACCAAATCATGAAAAACTTGTGCCTAAAATTACGTTCAGGGTGTTAGCTTTCCAACGAGCTTTTACACACCCAATTGTGAGTTCAAATGAGAGATAACTAATCAAAACAAAAACGGCGCGCTGATACCACTATTAGGAAGCGGCAGCGAGTGCGCAACGGAAAATTAAAATTATTATGTCGCTTTCCCTTGCCCAAGACCCATTTGTTTTGATTATTCTACAAGCCTAGGCATGTTATTATATATTCTAAGCATAAAACTCATAAAACACGCAAAGAACATAAAACCTAAACATGTTAACTATCATAAGAACTCTAATTAAAATAAAGAAAGAAAAAGACTTACTTGAACCGAAGACTCATCGAGTCCTCCCTCCAATCTACAAGTTTTTCTCGAACTCAGCAAGCTCTTCCACGTTCCAAAGAGCCACCCAAGTATGTGGCCTCCAAAGATGCACTCACCAAAACCAAAACTCAACGGCAAGACTACGCCTCGAGTGCACGGGTATTTTGCCTTTGGTGCTAGCCTAGACAAATACCTCAAAACTTTTAACTCGAGGTTCCTCTAGTCAATTAGACTTAAGGATTAGGGGTGTTCGCGGTGCGGTTCGGGGCGGTTTTTTCATTTTTTACTTCAAACCGCACGGGTTGGCGATTTGGGAAATTAGAAAACGAAATCGCAAATTTGATAAGGAAAACCGCGGCGGTTCGGGTTGGCGGTTTAGCGGTTTGGGCGGTTCGGGTCGGAGGTTTGGATTATAAATTTTTTAAGAAAATTTTGTGTGTTTTCACATTATAATTGAAGAAAAAATTACATAATTTTCATTTTTTCGTTACATATTGTTATATGATCATTAAATATCTTAATTTTCATAGTTAAAGAAGAAGAAAAATATAAAATAATATTTAATTTGTACGCGGGTCGGCGGTTTAGATAGTTCGGGTCGCGGTTGGAGTTAAAATATGCGTTTGGGTGGTTCGCGGTTTGACATGGGTCAAAACCGCACACCGACCCGAAATTTGCGGTACGATTCGGTGCGGTTCAAAATCATTTTTAATATTTTTTCAAACCGCGCGATTCGGTTCGGTGCGGTGTGGTTCGCGGTTTGACCCGAAATTGTGTTCACCCCTATTAAGGATCCTCAAAATCAGTGACTTACTCTTAAAATTTAGAGTTGCTCACTTATATAAACCCAAGATATGAAAGATTTTGGTGTAAAAATTTGTGAAGAATTCCTTGGGTTTATATAGTGCTCCAAAGACAACAAAATTAATGAAGAATTCGATGTGGGATAAAAGCTAATTTAATCTTAGCCATTGGATATTAATTTAGTGGTTTAATGAGATTATAAAACCATAATAAGAGTTTGGGCCGAATTGGAATTCAAAACAAATAACAAAAAAAAAATTCTATTCATATTACTATTCACATGAATAGTAATTTTTTTTATTCCAATTCCCAAAGTTCCCCTATCGTCATTCACCAATCCCTAAGCCACTATAGAATCTCATAAATGACATGTTCAATAATTAAACACATTTAACCATTTATGAACAATTCCTACAGCAATCATATATGATGTTATATTTGTACTATGCACTGTTAACCATTGATTTTGACTTTGTTGTGTTCGACCTTTTGGGTTCCCCTCAAGTTGGACATGAAATGAATCGTGATAATTTAATCGAACATAAATTATCATCCGATCAGATGGTCGTTCGATTTCAATGACCAAGGTTGACATCTAGCAACATGCCAAGGCCCCCAAATGAGAAGGAAATATATATATACCCATTATGTTTGCGATTTACATATGATACGATATGTCGCCTCACTGTATCCCCACCTATTGACCTAGGGTACGGAAAGTTTCTACCCATATGGTTAAATGTATGATGTTGATAGTGTCATGAATCGTGCTAACCAAGAATCTCACATGATTCTTCTGTTGTGGCCACAGTCTCAAGCACTGATCACACATATCAACCCGCGAACTGGAATACTACTATTATAAGAAAATATTATCCGAGAGAGTGGCGATTCTCTGTTGTATCTTTACAAACTTCATGTGTTTCAACAAATGACCCAATCATACTTATTATGACTGGATCTTTTGAACCGGGGAAGGAGAATGTCAAAGTTATTTGATCCATACATACGATTGTAAAAACCTCAAGTCTAAGGACTAGTCATATAATCGAATGAAAGTTCTCACAAACACATGGGATAAACACTCCATATGAAAACTTTCGGCGGTCAGTTCGATGGACACGAGCAACTCATGCATCCTTGTCATACACCAAGCGGACGGATCTCCTCTAGTAGCCTATGAGATCGGTTACCCCACTTAAGGGCGGATCATATCATCATGCTAGTCTCTCCGCTTTGTGAACGCCCAGATTATTCACAGAACTATGACTAAGAACATTTAAGAGTAATGATTCTTATAAGGCGTGGAAGCCATCGTCTTATTACTCCAAGGGCTATATTACAGTGTTGATGATTCATATAAGTTATGTAAGACACGTATAATAAAGATTGCCATTTTATTAATTAATGAAAATATTACAAATACATGTACATATAGCCCATCCACAGGTTGGGTATAGGGCATATCCCTAACAAAAGCACACTCTCAACTCAGTTCGGGAATAAAGCCCAGGGAACAAAGCCCATCCTCAACACAGTTCGAGAATAAAGCCCATGGAATAAAGCCCACTCTCTACACAGCTCGGGAATAAAGCCCAGGGAACAAAGCCCACATTCAGTACAGTTCGGGAATAAAGCCCACCCTCAACTCAGTTCAGGAATAAAGCCCAAGGAACAAAGCACACTCTCAGCACAGTTCGGGAATAAAGCCCAGGGAACAAAGCCCACCCTCAACTCAGTTCAGGAATAAAGCCTAGGGAACAAGACCCTCATCTCAACTCAGTAACAGTTCGGGAACAAAGCCCACACTCAACTCAATTCGGGAACAAGACCCCCATCTCAACTCAGTAACAGTTCGGGAACAAAGCCCACCTTCAACACAGTTCGGGAATAAAGCCCAGGGAACAAAGCCCACACTCAACTCAATTCGGGAACAAAGCCCACACTCAACTCAATTCGGGAACAAAGCCCACACTCAACTCAATTCGGGAACAAGACCCCCATCTCAACTCAGTAACAGTTCGGGAACAAAGCTCACTCTCAACACAGTTCTGGAGCAAAGCCCATAGATGGTTCGGGAACAAAGCCCAGGGGTCAAGGCACCTCGCCATCAATTCAATTCAATTCGGGAACAAAGCCCACTCTCAATACAGTTTGGGAACAAAGCCCAAAGGTCAAAACATCTCACACTCGGTGGTTAGGGAACAAAGCCCAGGGGTTAAAGCGCCTCGCCATCAACTCAACTCAATAACGGTTCAGGAATGAACCATCTCATCAAGTAACGGTTCGGGAATGGACCACCTCTCATAAAGTAACGGTTCGAGAATGAACCATCTCATCAGTAACGGTTCGGGAATGGACCACCTCTCAAGTAATGGTTCGGGAATGGACCACCACCACACATCGGTAACGGTTCGGGAATGGACCACCTCTCATACAAGTAACGGTTCAGGAATGGACCACCTCTCAAGTAACGGTTCGGGAATGGACCACCTCTCAAGTAACGGTTTTGGAATGGACCACCTCTCAAGTAACGGTTCGGGAATGGACCACTACCTCACATCAGTAACGGTTCGGAAATGAACCACCTGACATCAGCTCAGTTCGGTAATGAATCCTAGAGATCACATCATCTTGCAGGGATGAACCTTAGGGGTCGCAGCACCTCACTACTAGATCAACTCAGTTCGGAGCATCTCGCAAAGCAGTAGGTAAGTATGATAGCCGACGAACCAGGTCAGTAAAAAAAATGCTTGCATAACTTTGATATGGTTATCACTGTCACACACTGTACAAGCCCCATCAAAGTGGGGGCGACTGTAGACACTATGTTTTTACATAAACTCGATGATGAGCCACGTATGGAGGCACTACGTGATAAGTTACGGAAGTCACGGGAAACAGATGTCGGAAAGGAAAATTCTAAAATTAATAGCTCGTCAAATTTAAACTCGCTAGTTAATTGCGGGTTCGCTCATTCAATTTCTATTTTAAAACGTTAAATCTTGGCCCAAAACTCCCGCACCCATCCAAAACCCTAATGCACCACTATAAAACATAACCTAAACCAAACCCCAAAGGTGGACACTCTCACGGCCCCTCTCACTTCTTCACGACTCTCTCTCATTTTACACAAAAATGAAACCATAATCTCCCTCATTTTCTTTCCTCACATTCACGCAAAAAAAAAAACCAAAATAAAAATAAACCCTAATAGCCCTCTTTCCTATTTTCACGCCTCTCCCATCTCTTATCAACCCTGGCTCCCTCACAGCACTTCACAAAAAAAAGAACTTTCAACAAAGACCCTAAGCTCTCACGACTTCACCCAAAAAAAAATAGCACAACCCTTTTTCTCTCTTCACGCCACCTTTTTTCTTCTCTCTTCCTCTCAACACACTTTCGGCAGAAGCAACAAAAAAAAATCAAAGAAACCCTAAGCGGCTCTCTCATTCTCTCACACGGACCTCTCAAACACATAAACCTTCATCTTTCTCTTCTCACGGCCAACCAAACTGAACAAACTCCTTCAACCAAGTAACCCACCAAACTGAACAAGCTACTCTCGGCAACAAACCCTTCCACCAAGCCCCCATTAACTGACCAAAGCAAGAAACCAGTAAACTGACGAAAAAACAAACAAATCAAAAAAACCCTAATAACTATTGGCTAGACTCTCCTCTTCATAGCCGAAACACACACTCATCACACAAGACTAATTCACGTCCCATCTCTCACACAAGTCTCACACACGGCAGTATCCAGTGAAACAAACCGACAATGAAACAACGCAAGCAAAACAGAAACAGGACAGTGCATGCATAACAGCGTGACATATAGGCCCGGACGTGAAGAACAAAGTAACCCCTCAACCTGAAGAATCAAGAAGCAAACGTAAACGAACAAACAAACAAACACGTAGCCCACAAACCTAAGCCTCTCTCTCTCTCAAGCTTCACGGCACATGGGCTTTCTTTTTTGACACACACACAGACAAACAACCGAAAACCTCACGTACCCCTTCACCACCAAATGGACCGAAACTAAGCCATAAAACACAAGCCCTTCACCCAATAAATTGACCCCAAACCGAGCCAACAAACTGCCCCCAAATACCCAACTCGACGTGAATGAATAACCCCAAACCGAATCACCAAAATAGTCCCCGAAACAACCCGAACAACACCCTTAAAATCAGAGAAAACATTAACCAAAACAGTCCAGAAAACAGTCCCTAAACACCCCCTAAAATAGTCCCTGAACTACCAATACACCATTTGAAAATCAGACCCTCGAACTATCCAAAAACAGTGAACAAAACAGCGAAAAAACGAGTGGAAACAGTAAACAGCGAGCGAAAATAGCGAAACCAGCCCCAATCCTTCCGGCAACGGCATAACCCACTTCTGAAAAGCGACTTAAAAGGTAAGACCTTAGGGCACCCTTTAATATATTTTATTTTATCGTTCGGCGCTGCATGCCCGGTTGGACGTAAAATACGTCCAACCGGGTATGCGAAGTCCTACATTGAAAACGGTCAAATTCTTTGGTCACACATTTATTATTCCGTATTTATTTCGTGTTATTTATCCTTTCATTTAGTTCACATTTAATTTACTTTTATTGTTGTTTTATTATTCCGCATTTATTTTGTGTTATTTATCTTTCTTTATTATTTCGCATATTTATCTTTTCGGTTATTTATTGTTATTTTACCATATGCATTATCATATTTCACGTCTTTTTATTTACATTATGTTAATGATTGTGTATGTTATACCTTGCGGTATATCATATGGAAACCCAGACGTAAATTCCGTAGCTGAATCCGAATAGACGGTAGTGCGGTCTGTATTTGGGATACAACTCCACGTACCACTCGGGAAATACTCGCATAAGCCTGATTAACCTCTTTTTATTTGTTATTTATTCATCAATGCTTTTCCGCCTTTGATTATTTATTATTTTTATTTTCGCATATTGTACTCTTTAATGTAATATGCTTCCATTGTTTCTATTAATGTTTATGGGTATGCAATTTCATGTGTTTATTTGAATTATCTTGCTTGTGCTGCATAAGACTTGGTTATATCATTTGTAAATATGTTCATTATAACTGGCATAAGTAAGGGACCATTCCGAACCCACGGTTTGAGGTCTTCCCTTGCGAGGGGCGAGTGTGGCCTTAAATCATTTCCCAGTTCACACTGGGTAGTGACTTTTCTATTCTCCGGTTTAGTCCCTCGCGGGCTACTCCATACTCCTGACAAGCCGTGAGCCCGGACAGCGTCGCTACAGCGCCTCACGCTTTTTTCCCTTCAGAAGCTCTGGCTTTGTTTCTTTCAGCATCGCCATTAACTCTCCAAGAGTTTTCTCTTGCTTCATCATGTTATAGTTCATGACGAACCCGCCCCAACAATCAGACAAAGACTGTAAGATCAAATCTATAGAATTCTCGGCCTTAAAGGTTATGCTCAGCTAACCTAGTTGTTTGATGTCAGCAATCATATATGACATATAGTGCTCGACAGATGTACCCTCTGACATACACTAGTGAAAGAGCTTATTTTGTAATTCGTGCTTCTGAGATCTAAGGTTAGATCTGTGAAGATCCTCCAATTTCAACATCATGTTGTAACTATCCAATCCTTTGTTCTGACGATGAAATTGAGGAGTCATTGCAGCAAGCATGATAGATTAAGCAATTTTTTCGGCCAAGTGATGGATTTGGGGAAATTTGATCTAATCAATTTTTTCACAATCCAATGATGCACAACTCTAAGTTATCATCATCTAATCACAACCAAACAATCAATTTAGAAATTTACATGCTCTAAGCAAAATCCCCAAATTAAAGTTAAGAACACTATGATTCCAAATCAAGTTTAGGAGGCGCTCTGATACCATTGTTAGTGTCCTACAGATGCCACAAGATCTCTAAACAATGATTTGTGTGTGAATAATCATAATAAGTTGCGGAAATACTTACAATAATTTGTTGAGAATTTTCCAAAATCCTTTGAAAGGATGAAGCTCCAAGCTTTAAGATGAGTTCCAAACCCTTAGAAGAGTTTCCCTATCACCTTGTTTAACTCTCAAAATATTAGTAATGGTGAATTTTTGAAGCAAAAATTCAAGAAGAGAGGGAGAAAGTTTCGGCCATAGAGAGGAAAGAGAGAAAAATGAATAGTAGTTTTTAAAACTTGTTTCCAAAACCAATTGGTTGGTGTGTGTTGTAAATGCAACAGTTATTGTAGCCAACTGTGGAGACTGATTTTGGTCGAGGTCCACAATCGAGATTGTCAATTTGAAGGGCGTGAGCGAATCCTGCAAAACAAGTAGAGCAAAGAAGGAGCTTACTACCCACCGGTGTGGTGGAGACCGTATGCTCACCGACGCTCAAGTTAGCCTAAGCAATAATCAATGTAAAGTGAATAGATCAAGGCTTTCCAGATACCTCAACTTTTGGTTGTATGCCGTGAGGGCGGTGTGTATGTGTTTTGCCTTAGTATTATGGGTCGCTTCCGTCAGGATGGCCCTTTGTCGTTATTCTTTCTTCTTTTATAGGTCTCTTGGTATGGTCTTCCAGATCTTCCCGTTAGAGTCGCTATTAATGAGAGTTTAATTCAGGTGTTTCATGTTCGATAACTGACAATCTTCTTCTCTTCCCGGAACTGTTGACTTCATGGCGGTATTTATGAATTCAGATTCTCTCTTGATTTCTGTAACGGGTTTCTGTTAAACGGGCTTGGACCCTTGTGTGATGTATTCATCTGTAGGCCCAGTTTGCTAATGGGCTTCTTCTGGTCTTGTAATGTCGTTTTTGCCCCTGGGGTCAATTTTGGCCCAAACAGTTTGTCCCCTACTCTCTAAGTCTGGTAATCCTAGGCTTGGAGAGTACTCGGCATGTCGTATGGATCCCGTGGATGGTTTTGGACGACCGAATCAGATAGTGGTTAGATTTGCTTAAATGTCGTGTAGTGCTGATAAGTATCGTGGTGTTTACTTGACTCGATATAAGTAGTCAGGAGATAATCCTCGGTTGATTAGACTCGGTGGTAGCTTTGGGAGAAGCATTATTAAGCATGTTGTGCAGGTAGTGAAAATCCATATGTGACCATTTGACATGTCGTGTAGTTTGGGAATATTCTTTGCCCAGACATGGCCATGGGAAGTCCCTGGGTGATTGGACCGGTTTTCCTGAGTATCTTTACTCGACACTGTTCGTATGAGATAAGTGAACTCCGTATTAAATTTAGACTCGACTCGAGTAATTTGGGGAACGACCCTGGTTGACTGAGCTGAGAAGTATTAAGGAGTGATTTCACTCGACATTGTCGTATGGGACGAGGGAATACCAAACTTTGATTTGACTCTACATGAGTCATCTGGGGATGCCGTCTGTCGAGTGAACCGGGAGGTGGTTCAGGAATGTTTTCACTCGACTCTGTCGTATGGGGCGAGTGAATGCCGTAATCCTGATTTGACTCGACAAGAGTCATCTAGTGGATGTCCCATGTCGACTGAACCGGGAAGTGGTTCAGGAATAATTTCACTCGACATTGTCGTATGGGGCGAGTGAATAATATAACTTTGATTTGACTCGACAAGAGTCATCTGGGGGATGTCCCCTGTCAACTGAACCGAGAAGTGGTTCAGGAATGATTTCACTCGATATTGTCGTATGGGGGTGAGTGAATAACATAACTTTGATTTGACTCGACAAGAGTCATCTGGGGGATGTCCACTGTCAACTGAACCGGGAGGTGGTTCAGGAATGTTTTCACTCGACTCTGTCGTATGGGGCGAGTGAATGCCGTAATTCTCATTTGACTCGACAAGAGTCATCTAGGGGATGTCCCCTGTCGACTGAACCGGGAAGTGGTTCAGGAATGATTTCACTCGACATTGTCGTATGGGGCGAGTGAATAACATAACTTTGATTTGACTCGACAAGAGTCATCTGGGGGATGTCCCCTGTCAACTGAACCGGGAAGTGGTTCAGGAATGATTTCACTCGACATTTGTCGTATGGGGCGAGTGAATAACATAACTCTGATTTGACTCGACAAGAGTCATCTGGGAAATGTCCCATGTCGACTGAACCGGGAAGTGGTTCAGGAGTGATTTCACTCGACACTGTCATATGGGTGAGCGAATGTCATAACTCTGATTTGACTCGCCAAGAGTCATCTGGGAAATGTCCCCTGTCGACTGAACCGGGAAGTGGTTCATGAGTGATTTCACTCGACACTGTCGTATGGGGTGACGAATGTCATAACTCTGATTTGACTCGAAGAGTCATCTGGGAATTGTCCCCTGTCGACTGAACCAGGAAGAGGTTCAGGAGTGATTTCACTCGACACTGTCGTATGCGACGAATGAATACCATAACTCTGATTTGACTCGACATGAATCATCAGGGGAAGTCCCTGGTCGACGTTTTTAACGCCTTAACTTTTTGACCTAGTTTGTTTCGTCACTAACTGGAAACCCTAGCGCGGGTTACAAGAAGTTTTTGGCGGGAATTTTGGCACAAATCAAATGGACGTGTATAAAAAGGTTGTGGGTGTTTCATTTTTCTTCATTTGGAAGTCGAGTAAGGAGAGCTCTCAATTGTTCCTCAAGGTATTCTTCGTTAACTTCCTCTTGTTCTTCAATTTCTTTAAGCACTCATAGCAATTATTCAAGCTGTTCTTAGGTAAATTTGGCTGTTTGATCTTTGGGTTAATGAGATTAATTTAAGAATTGTGTTTGTGGGTTTTTATCCTTAAGAGGTAGATTGCTTGGGAGTTTAAGTGTTTATATGCTTTTTGTTTGGAGAATGTCGAGTGAGGTGTCTTTAGGCAGCTTAGGTGCCAAGATAGATAGTTACGTCGAATCATCAAGTGAGACCGAGGAGGATGTAGCGTACAAAGACTGGTCGTACGAGAAATTGATTGAGAGTAGAGAGTTTACCATGGCCATGTCTCCTCGGGAGACTCTTACCGAGGCCATACCACTAAGATCTTGCCTGTTATTGAGGTGCCGAGTGACATTCCTTGCACCAGTGAGCCGACCAACTTATTGTCCAGAAATCCTGCTAGTCGTATGACCGGGAAAATGTTGAGGGAACTAAGCTGTATGTATAGATTCCCTGATTCTCTAGAACTTCGGGTACCTTCGTCGACTGAAAGAATTGACTACAAGGTCCCGGGGTGGATGGGTTTTTACATTCGTCCGTTTTATGTGGGATTGAGGTTTCCTATCCCGAGACTGGTCTGGGAAGTATTAAACCACTTCGAAATTGCTCCGTCTCAATTGATGCCAAACGCGTGGAGGATCCTTCTGTCGATTGAGTGTTTAGCCTTCGAGTTGGGCGTACTCTTCGAGGTGAATGATGTCCTTGAGACATATTATTTAAATGAGCATTTGAAGGAGAAAGGGAGATATACTATGATTCTTCGACAAAGAAAGAAGCATCTAGTAATTGGATTGCCGACTAATGATAGGGGAAATTGGCAGTCCTATTACTTCTTCGCAAAGGGTGAGGGTATATTTGGTTTGACTGGGGCTGGTCGAATCCCAGAGTTTTGGTGTTTGTCGAATGAGTGACGTTCTCTAACAAGTTGTAAGTTGTAACTGCGTTTTGTGTTTTTCGATTAACCGAGGGCGACTCCTTTGTGGAAGGAAATTTATCAGCGTGAAGGTAAAGTTCTGGCCCTTTCTAACGACGTTTTGGCCGTGATAAACTGTAGGTGGTCGATTCAAAATTTGTATGGGGTGAATAAAAAATATCGAGAGCCCTTAAAAATTGAGGAATTTTCATGCGCAGAGGAGATGATGTCTGGTCCCTTCACAGTAGCTTCGCTCGACGAAATGAAGAGTCGAAAGAAGTCAAGGAAACTGAAAAAGAAAGAGCTAGATGTTGAAAAAGAAGCTGGCGTCCAACCTCGGGAGGTTATTTCAAGTGGGGGTGTCGCAGGAAAAATGAAATCGACATAGATTATTTCAACAGGGAAGAAAATGAAAACTGTCACCGAGGTGGAGACTGAAGAAGACTCAGACACCCTAATCTTGAAAGTTCCAAAAGAGTCGACCGCAATTTCTGACCCTTCAAGCATCGACTCATTCGTTGAGGGACTTCTACTCCAAGGGGATGAAGTGAGATTGGCACAAATTGGACCGGCGGAGGCCATGAAGAAATCCATCGCTTTAAACTACCAAGTGAGTATTTTTATTACTATTATTATTATTATTATTTTTTGAATGACGTTCTGATTTGAGTGTTTTAGGCTCTGGAGTGTAGCTTGTTTTTGCGGAAGAATGCTGAGTCCAACCAGAGGAGGGTCAAGGAGCTGGAGAAGACTTTATCATTGGTAAAGAAGGAGTCGTCTGATTTCAAATCTGGACTGCTTGCTTCGCAGAGAAAGGAAAAAGTTCTTGAGAGGGAGCTGAAGGAAGTGAAGGCAACTTTGAAGTTGGAAAAGGAAACTGCCGAAATGTCAATTGAAGGTTACAAGGCGGGTTTTGAAAATTTAAAGAAGGAGAACGAGTCGCTATTGGACCAAGTGGAGGATATCGCCATTGAGTCAATGATGAAGAATAGATACGACTTGATGAAAGAATATATTGCTAGAAAACATGTTGAATGGAAGCCCGAGAAATGGATTGGTGAATACGAAAGGCGTGTCGCTGGTATCTCTTCGTCGACGGAGGATGACGATGCGGAATTAGGGACATAAATAGAGATGAGGAAGGAAGAGGCTGAACCAGATCCAACCAACGTAGAAGTGATGGAGGTCGAAAAGGATACAGAAGAGGATGAGGTAAATGTCGGACAAGAATCAGAACCCGCCACTCAACCCGAACCCGTGATTGTGGAGAATGAAGGAGATGTCCCTGCTAGCCTTCCAACAACGACCGACATGGACGGAGCTAGTCTTTGAAAGTGAATTGTATAGGAATTATCTTTGAACTTTTTGTAAAGCTTGTATTTAGAATTGATGAGGATGGCACAAAGAAGTATTTTGAACCATTGGTATTTATGTTATATATTGAAATGACGAATGGTTTGTTTCTATAAATGTGAGGAATGGAGCGAAAGTCCATTGAACAATTTTATTGCTATTTGTCGAAAAACTTCTACAAATGTCTTCCCTTACTAAAATAAAAGTATGAAAACTCTAAAGAATAAATTGGTAAGGAATTAACACTCAAAACATAAATGTTACCGGACAAATCTTTTAAGGTGCACCGCGTTCCAGCTGTTGCGAACCGAGTTTCCCTCCATGGTCTTTAACTTGTAGGCTCATTTCCCAACAACCTCAGCTATAAGATAGGGGCCTTCCCAATTAGGGCCCAACTTCCCATCTCCACCTTCTTTTGTGTTCTGGAACACTCTCCGCAAGACCCAATCACCAGTGCGGAAAGCCCTGGTCCTGACTTTTTTGTCGAAATATCTGGCCATCTTTTGTCGATAAGCAGCTAGTCGAATGGAAGCTGTATCCCTAGTCTCATCAATCGTGTCGAGAGAGAAGTTTATCAGCTGTCGGTTGCCTTCTTCGTCGAGCCACTGGCGTGAAGGAAGATGACTTCTTCTTCAGATGGAATTACTTCTTCAGATGAATTACCTTCTTCCAAATGAGAATGGAGTTTCGCCTGTGGAAGATCTCACGGTTGTTCGGTACGACCATAGGACTCCAGGTAATTCTTCCGCCCAAGCCCCCTTTGCTTTCTCCAACCTTTTCTTCATAGTGTTCAAAATCGTCTTATTGGACGACTCTGTCTGTCCGTTCGCTTGTGGAAAGCGTGGCGTCGAGAAGTTCAGTTTCATGCCCCAGTTCCTGTAAATTTTTGAAAGTGATGGCTGATGAATTGTGATCCATTGTCGCTCACAATTTCACTTGGGATACCGAACCGACATATGATATTCTTCCATACGAACGTTTGAACCTCCTTGTCGCGTATTCTGGCAAACGCTTCAGCTTCTATCCACTTCGAATAGTAATCCGTCATGACTATAATGTAGACACGTTGGCCCGAGGCGACTGGGAGTTTCCCAACAATATCCATTCCCCACTTCATGAACGGCCACAGAGATAGAATTGGGTTCAGCTTTTCTGGTGGTACATGAGAAATTGGTGCGAATCTCTGGCACTTATTGCATTTCTTTGCGAATTCAGCTGAATCCAGTCTCATTGTCGGCCAATAATATCCTGTCGAATGGACACGGAGAGCCAAACTTCTTCCGCCTGAGTGGTTCCCACATTCTCCTTCATGCAATTCAGACAACACATGCTGAGCTTCGTCGTGTGTTAAGCATTTCAAGTATGGTCCCGAGAATGATCTCCTTAACAGCTGACCTTCGTAAATCACGAACCTTGCGGATCGCCTCTGTATTGTCCTTGCTTGCACTTTGTCTTCTGGAAGCAGCCTTTTTTGCAAATATTCAACTATCGGTGTCATCCAACTGTCGACTGAACTGATGGCGGCCACAGCTGTCTCTTCCTTCCAGATTGCCGGCCAGCTCAGATATATTATAGTTATTATTGTTCGTGGTTGTCGCCTTCCAGAGTTGACCCGAGGGTCGCCAATGCATCTGCTTGGGAATTTCTGCTTCTTGGTACCTGGGTTATGGAAAATTTGTCGAATGCTGTTCGTATGTCAGTTACCTTCTGTAAGTAAGAAGCTATTGCATGTCCCCGAGCATGATAAGATCCTTCGATTTGGTTGACAATCAACTGAGAGTCTGACGTCACCTCAATCTCATTTGATCCCATTTCCTTGGCTAATAATAACCCTGCGATCAATGCTTCGTACTCGGCTTCATTGTTGGTTACTCTGAAACCGCATTTGACTGCCTCCTGCAGAACCTCGCCCGAGGGGGTAATGATTACTATTCCGAGTCCGCATCCTTTTTTGTTACTCGATCTGTCAACCGCCAACTTCCAAGGCCTTGTCGGCTGTATGGAATTGATTTCTGCTTCGGCTGTAGCCATCATTCCTGGAGCAAAGTCGCCACAAAATCGGCCAAAGCTTGCGATTTGATTGCCGTCCTGGGTTGGTAATCTATGTCGTGCTCCCCTAACTCAATGGCCCACTTCATCAGTCTCCCAGATAACTCAGGTCTGTGGAGAATGCTCCTCAAAGGGTACGTCGTGTATACTGTGATCGCATGCCCTTGGAAATAAGGTCTGAGTTTCCTTGCGGCCGTGACAAGTGCGAAGACCAACTTCTGCATCAGCGGGTAAGGGTCTCTGCTTCCAACAATGCTTTGCTTACATAGTACACTGGTTTTTGACTTCCTGATTCTTCTCTTACTAAGACTCCACTGATCGCGTGCTCCGAGACTCCCAAATAAAGGCAAAGCCTCTCACAGTCGAGTGGTTTTGATAACAAGGGTGGTGAAGTCAAATACTGTTTGAGCTGCTTCAGTGCTTCCTCACAAGCAGGAGTCCATTCGAATTTACTTGCTTTTTTTAAAACTGAGAAGAATAAAAAGCTCTTATCGGTGGATTTAGAGATGAACCTGTTTAACGCCGCGATCCTCCCAGTAAGTCGCATGACATCCTTTGGGCTGGAAGGGGACGGAATGTCGAGGATTGATCGGATCTGGTCAGGATTTGCTTCAATGCCCCGTCGAGTGACAATGTACCCCAAGAAGTTTCCTGAAGCGACACCAAACGCACATTTAGTTGGATTTAACTTCATTCCGTACCTGTCCATGATGTCGAAGGCTTCTTCCAAATGGCTGAGATGTTGGTCTGATTTGACGGATTTCACCAACATGTCGTCAATGTAGACTTCCATTGTCTTCCCTATTTGTTGGTCGAACATCTTATTGACCATTCACTGGTATGTTGCTCCTGCGTTTTTCAAGCCAAACGGCATGACTTTGTAACAGAATATTCCTCGACTTGTGACAAAATCTGTCTTCTCTTGATCTTGAGGATGCATGAGGATCTGATTGTAGCCCGAATACGCATCCATGAAGCTTAACAACTCGTGCCCTGCAGTCGCATCTACCATCGAATCAATATGTGGTAAAGGAAACGAGTCCTTTGGACAGGCTTTGTTCAAATCCGTGAAGTCGATGCAAACTCTCCACTTCCCGTTCTTCTTTTTCACTACTACAACATTGGCAAGCCATTCTGGAAACTACACTTCTCTAACCGCTCCATTCTGTAGTAACTTCTGCACCTCCTCATCAATGATCCGGTTTCTTTCGGGAGCGAACTTCCTTCTTTTCTATCTGACAGGTGTGTGGTCTGGATCCACATGCAATTCGTGAGTGATGAGCTCTGGGTCAACTCCAATCATATCTTTATGTGACCATGCGAATGTGTCGTGTCGTTTTTTTAGGAACTCAACCAGGTCGGCTCGCAGTTTCGGACCTAAACCCGCTCCAACCAAAGCCTTGTGATCTGTGAATTGAGGGTGAATCTGGACCTCGTCGAGCTTCTCAATATTTGGTAAAGAAGGCTCTGATGCACAAGGCCCAGACGGTAATTGCTATGTCAGATCAGTTTTAGCCTTCAATGTGGTTGGTAGCAACTCCTTGACGCCAATCGATCTCCCTTTATCTCCTAAACCCCCCATTTAGTAGGGAATTTAATAACTTGGTGATAGGTAGATGAAACCGCCCTCAAGTCATGAATCCAGGGCCTGCCCATAATCAGATTGTACGCCGAAGGGCTGTCCAATACCAGGAAAATAGTCATTTTGTTTACTCCTGCAACATAAACCGGGAGCCGTATTTCCCCCAAAGTGAATTTTTGTTCTCCACTAAAACCGATTAATACTGTCGTTCGCCTATTGATGTTATCCAACTCTGTACCCATGTCTGTTAGAGCGCTGGTGAAGATTATTTTGGCTGAGGAGCTGTGTCGACCAATACACGTTTGACCATGAAGTTCGCCACTTGCAGGGAAATGACCAGAGCGTCATGGTGAGGATTTAAATCGTGTGAATCCCCGTCGTCTGGAAACCCATTACCAAACTTGTGGTGATTTCCTCTACAGACATCAAGGTCTGAGAGGCGTTGGTGGCCAATGCCCTTGAATGCCTTTTAGCTGCTGAATAGGTTGCTCTACTAACACCCGATCCTCCAGAAAAAACATTGACAGTGTTATCAATCGGGGGTGGCGGGGTTGGAGTTTCTCTCTGTCTGTCTCTTTCATCTCTTCGTGTCAATGTGGCCTTCCCATTGTCCGTAAGTAAATCTTTCAAGAAGCCCTTGTTAAGTAGTTCCAAAACTTCTAATCTCAAGGCAACACATTCCGCCGTTGTATGACCATAATCCCTGTGGAACTCACACCATTTCCTAGTATCTTTCTTGGATGAACTGTCCTTAGTCCGTGGAGGCCACTTTACTTCATTCCCCAATCTCTTTAGCACCGAAACCAACTCTCCTGGAGAAATCGTGAAATTGTAGTCTGGAAGCCGAGGCTTGCTAGCCGGTAATTCCTCCCTATTTTTATATGGCCTTGGTTGTTTGTCCACATTCTTGTAGAACGGTCGACGCTCGCCCCCACCGCGGTTCCTCCTTTCGGTTTGAGAGGAGGAGTCCATTTCGTGTCGCCTTGATGTAGCTGGCCTTCGGTCCATTCGTGCATTTGTTTCATCCACTCTTCTCTGGTTTCTTTTGTCTTCTTCCCACCTTATTTCTATTTGGGCTCGTGCTATGACCTGGTCCATAGTATAGCACCTGAATTTCGTCAATTTCTTGTAGAGCCCGCTGTCATAAAGGAGTCCATTTCTGAAGGCTTCGATTGCTGTGGGCTGATGGAGATCCGGGATAGTTATCCTCTCACGGTTGAACCGGGCCACGTAACTCCGTAATGATTCCCCTCTTCTCTGTTGTACTGAGTTAAGGTCGTCCGTTGTCCTTTCCAGCTTGCACGAACTTGCAAAGTGCTGCACGAATTTATCTGCCAGTTCTTGGTAGGATTTGATTGATCTGTACGGAAGACTGATGAACCACGTCAAGGCCGGTCCCGCCAAAGTTTCTCCAAAGCACCTGCACATTCCAGCTTCCCATTGGTTAGGAGACAGGCCGATAGACATCATTTTGAATTTATAATGTATGACGTGGTCGTCTGGATCCGTGGTCCCGTCATATAGCTTCATTTCAGGTGGGTTGAATTTCCGTGGCAACTCTACTGCTACGATTGATTCCTCGAAAGGGGTATCTGAAATTGCTCCGGCCCTGCTTTTCCTGACTGGGAGCTTGACTCCTGGTAGTCGTGACATAATGGCTTCTTTGAATTCTACCATTTCCCTTCTGATAGAACTGGCCATTAGATGGGCCTGATTAGCAAGAGGATCTGAGTGTAGTATAACTGGAGGGTGATCACCAATTGGTTCGTCTGATATAGCTGGAACAGTTGGATTGCTTCGGTTACCTCCATTGCTGGTTAGGCCTTGAAGGTTGTGCAGTGGGTCGGATGATAAGTGATCTAACTTTTGCTGCAAATTTTCGTTGATATTTCGCATCGTGAGATTTTCTTCTTCCAGGCTTGAGAGTCGTTCGTGGAGCATAGCAACTTGTGCTGCTAGTGGATCTGGGATTTGTTCGTTACTTGAGGCCATTCTTGATTACTTCGTTGATAAGTTCTACTTCTGGTCGATTCGCTCGTTTGCCCCCCACGTGGGGCGCCAAATTGTGGAGACTGATTTTGGTCGAGGTCCACAATCGAGATTGTCAATTTGAAGGGCGTGAGCGAATCCTGCAAAACAAGTAGAGCAAAGAAGGAGCTTACTACCCACCGGTGTGGTGGAGACCGTATGCTCCCGACGCTCAAGTTAGCCTAAGCAATAATCAATGTAAAGTGAATAGATCAAGGCTTTTCAGATACCTCAACCTTGGTTGTATGCCGTGAGGGCGGTGTGTATGTGTTTTGCTTAGTATTAGGGGTCGCTTCGCTTCCATCAGGATGGCCCTTTGTCGTTATTCTTTCTTCTTTTATAGGTCTCTTGGTATGGTCTTCCAGATCTTCCCGTTGGAGTCGCTATTAATGAGAGTTTAATTCAGGTGTTTCATGTTCGATAACTGACAATCTTCTCCTCTTCCCGGAACTGTTGACTTCATGGCGGTATTTATGAATTCAGATTCTCTCTTGATTTCTGTAACGGGTGTCTGTTAAACGGGCTTGGACCCTTGTGTGATGTCTTCGTCTGTGGGCCCAGTTTGCTAATGGGCTTCTTCTGGTCTTGTAATGTCGTTTTTGCCCCTGTGGGTCAATTTTGGCCCAAACACCAACTACTCACATCAAGTGTCAAAAGTTGATGTAAGTAAAGTGAGTCCCACCACTTTAAAAATTAAAATTTAAATAGGCTTACACAACACACAACTTAGTTTTGGGCCCGAGTTTCGTTTAATTTGATTAAACGAATTTTCGTCATGACATAATTAAATCCAATTTAATTAAATAATTACGCCTAGCAAATTATTGCAAAATTCGCTTACAAATTAATTCCAAATAATTCGTTTGCTCGAATTAAAATCCAATTTTAATTCGTATTGAAATCCAATTTCAATTATATATCTGATATATTATTTTACCCCAAATAAATATATTAAATAAAAAATTTAATTTAACTTTAAATTTATTTTATCGATTAATTCCAAATTAATTTTGTTCTCTCTAATGTACGAATTTTATCCTCAGATTAATTATTGCCATAATTAATCCCAGATTATTTTCTCTCTCATATTTAATCCTAGATTAATTATGTTCGAGTCAAATGTCTTTGGTGAATCTTTGGGAAGCGACCCAAGAGATTCCTGGATAGTTGGCAAGTAAATACGATCATCGGACAATCCAACACGTGCGTACCCCGTACCACGTTTCCACTGATTTACAAAGACATGGTTGGCTTCTAGCAAAGCACTGTGCCTACCCAATTCTCCAGAAATATCCACCGATGAATATTATGTATATCAGGCGTAGTAATATATTGAATTTGCGTAATACGATCCAGTATCGAATGTCATATGTTAGGCCTAAGGCTGGCTTTGTGTGTGCCCCGTACGAAGCATATATCTGATCACTAGCAACTAGTCTCTGTAATCGGATAGTCATGACCTAGTCATACTATCTCGATAGCTTCAGTATTTAAGAGTACTAGTACCATATTCTGTGTGACCATCATCTCCATATGACTGAAGTGATACTCCTACTTGACATCACATCCAATACACTATGATTCTCAATAAACCCAATAAGGGAATACACATAACCTGTTAAAGCTCCAGACGACCAACACCAAATTAAATTGATTGTCGCAAGTATTAGCGATGCAAGTCTCAGGTTAAAGATCACATACACCTACCCAGATTCAGATTCCCATAGACACATAGTCATACTACCAATGGGATTTCGAGTGGGTCTATCCAGAGTGAAGTTGTTCCCAGTCCAACGGCTAACAGAACCTCTTATCACACTTGTATAAGTATCCAATACTTAAATATATGAGAACTATGTCGTTAAGCTTCCATAACGCACAAAAGTGTAATACTAGTCTATTCTGCATTATCGATGTCCAGTCTCGATAATACTACGACTAGGGATATTTAATGATTAAACCGTTCGTGGATTAATACTGTCTCATATCTTATTAATCTTATTTAACCATATGGACTTTTATCATTTATATATCCAAGTAATCTAATTACAAAATGATAAAATAACAATATCTTTTTGTCACATAGTTAATTTGTACAAAAACACAATGTCTTTTATAAATAGTGATGTTATGGGTCATAATTGTCCAACAATTTTAACCTTAGGGAAGATCATGACCTTTCTGCTAAGTATGCATATCTAGCTAGAAAAGTTAAGGCATTAGAAATAAAAAAGAGTGATCATGTTAAGTCAGTTCAGGAAGTCACATGCAAATCTGTAATTCAAATCAACATGACACACAATTTTGCCTAACCTTACCAGCTCTATAAGAATGTCTCCATTACCAAGTAAGTTCCATAAACACTTTCAACAGACCAAATCCAAACTCATACTCCCAAACCTACAATTTTGGTTGGAAAAACCACCCAAACTTCAGTTGGAGGAATAATGACCAAGCACAACCATCACAGCAACCTCCCCAGGTATTCCATAATTTTTGAAATTCCCAGAATTATGCACCACATATCCCACCACCTAGGAAAAACCTTGAGGATACCTTGTAAACATTCATTGAGAAATAAGAAGCCATCAATAACCAAATTGTCCGAACAATAATTGATCTGAAAGATACATTCTCCAAAATCACATATGTTTTGACCATTAATTAGAAATGTAAGTTTCCTGCACAACCATAACAAATCCCAAGAATCATCAAACACTTCACGTGGGTAGTTTTAGTAGTCAACACATAGACCAAGTCAAATCTTTTTTTACTCTTCGTAATGGTAAGGTTATCCACAAACCTAATTTTGAACCTCAGGGAATTGAAGATAAATCAGATTCAGAGAGTAAAGAATAAGTTAATGAACTAGTACCTAACTTTGATGATACCAATTTGACACATGCACCTCCATTTCCTCAGGCATTAAAAACAAAGAAATTGAACCATTTCTTAGAGATTTATGAAATATTCAAACATGTAAATGTCAATATTTCTTTGTTAGAAGTCATCCAACAGATATCGGCCTATGCCAAATTTATGAAAGACTTATGCACTGTTAAAAGAAGACACCAGGTAAGAAAGAAAACATTTCTAACCGAACAGGTAAATTATATTCTCTCAGTCAATAATGCATTAAAATACAAATACCCTAGTTGTCTGACTATTTCATGTATTATTGGAGACAAAAAAAATTGAACGTGTTTTGCTTAACCTTAGAGCCAGTATAAATTTACTTTCATTTTTGGTTTACTTATAACTTAATATTGGCGAGTTAAAACCAACTTCAACTAAACTTTTACTTGTCGATAGATCAGTTAAAGTACAGAAAGGAATTGTAGAAGATGTGTTAATTCAAGTTGATAAATTCATATATCATGTGGATTTTATTGTTTTAGAAACACAACCTGAATTAAATAATTATAAGCCAGTTCCCATAATACTTGGTCGCCGATTTTTAGCAACAGTTAACGCTTTAATTAATTACAATAATGAAATCATGAATTTCTCATTCAGTAATATGACACTGGAGCTTATTCTTCTTAACTTGTGCAAGCATATGATGAGGATGATGAAGACGAGAGCATGGACTTAATTGAACCAATTATGGAAGAATATTTTTAGGGGAGTTTATCTGATCCTACATACCTTTTTACAACTACATTTCTTGAATCAAATACACAATTAGATTCAGATACTCCTAATGAATTTTTGTTTGATTCTACACAAGTACTAGAAGATGATGGAGGAAAACAAAATTTTGTGGAATTTAGAGTGCTGGAAAATGAGAAAAATGAAGAAGTACCCAACCTGGAATTGAAGACTCTGTTTGACGGATTGGACCATGCAATTCTTGAACATAAACAAGCTTACCCTACGGTAATTTCTTCTTCTGATAAAAAAAGTAAGTTGTTTGCTTTGAAAGAATATAAACAAGGAATTGGATGGAATTTAGAAGGTAAAAGAGGCATTAAAACTTTAAAACCCACACAGAGAATACATTTCAAAGGTAATGTCAGGATACATCAACCATTGAAAAAAGGGTTAAACATTTTCAAGAAAGAAGTGGTTAAAATAGAAGTCCTTAAAATTCTTGATTCATGTATCTCTCACATACTTAGTTTGGAGAAAAACACCTCTGCTAAGAAACGAAGAGCTAAACAATTAGGTGCTTGGTATAAATGTGCACGTTGGAAATGCAAACACTCATTGTCATTTTTTTAAAAAGATAAAAATCAATTCATTAGTGATGGCTTGAGAAAGGAGTTTACAACTCTTTAGACGTATCCTAATGAACATGTTCATCAAATATTTCGCAATTTACATACACAATTTCAAAAAGAAAGATAACAATATAGTCTCGGGAATTTGACTTTAAAAGACCATGTTTGTCAATTTATATGAAAATTGGATGGGAAGCATGTCCCCGACCCATAGAGGGCGTTCAAGCCGTTATTGGACGTAAAACCAGAGGAAGATGTGAGCCACAATCACAACTATATTTCAATTTACTGTTTTATTATTTTATTCTATAACTTTTGTTTTTAGTAGTAGTGTTATAGATTCAATTGTCAATTTCATACTAACCAAGTGATGTCTTCTAAATTCTACTTATTCTTATTCAGACATTGGGGACAATGTCTCAAATTGGTTAGGGGGAGAGGATAGTTGACTAGAATATTTTTATTTTCATTCATTTTAAAAAAAAAACGTATCTTAGTCTAATTCGTAACAAGTTAATTTTTGTTTATTTTCTTTTGACTTATTTAAATTTGTGAATTCTCCAAAATATGGATTAAATTTGATCTTTATATGCTCATTTAACAGGTATTATCAACATACACGGTAACATATGAACATGGATTGTAAGTGAAAATTTTGTAATATTTAATTCTCTAGTTTATTAGAGGTAGCACCGAAAAGCAGTGGAATTTGTTTTTATATTCAAAAAAGAAAAAAAAATTAACCATGCTTTTACTGAGTAACTAGACATCTTGCCTCAGCAAGCTGTGATCGTTCGCGTCAAACGGTAGAGCCTGAGTTAATTTTAAAAAATTGATGATAATAATTAAGTTTTTACTTAGTAACTGGACATCTTGCCTCAATAAGCATTGATTATTCGCGTCAAACGGTAGAGCTTTTAGCATTTGAGATCCGAGCAATTAATTCCTTATGGGTGTCTTAACACCAGTGTCCTAAAGCCATCTGGTTTGGGAGTCACTGATTCAAAGCTCGTTACAAGGATTAAAGATGTATTATTATATAAAAAAAAATTATTTTTACATTTTAAAATAAATTTCCATTGCCAGAAAAAGGTGTGAATTATGATATAACATTAAGACAAAACTATTACTCTCTTTTCAACTATACTTGTGAATAATGTGGGTACAATAAATTGATTAGTAAAAAGTATATGAGAATTTATTTATTTGGTAATTTGGAAAGAAAGAAAACTACTAACTCGGATAAGAATTTCACTTTTTAATTTTCGCTTAGATTACTAGGGACTAGTAATAAGCTGGTTGGGGGTGTGATTGAGACTAAAAAATACATATTTATTAAGAATCATTTTACACTTCTGGTTTCATTAATTATCTTAATTTAGCACAATTGTTAAATAATAATATTATTTGTGTTAATTGTGATTTTTATCTTTTATATAGGTGAAATAATACTTTGGATGCAAATCTAGAAAAATGGATTTAACATTTCGATTTTGGAGGCCGAAAATTTAATAGGGCGTTCTATCAATGTACAACATCTGAAATTTCAACCTTGCGTAATGTTCATATTTTGGCCATAACTGTATACTCCAATACCGGATTAAGATGATTCAAGTTCCAGATAAAAGAAGACTCTCAAATTGATGTTCATAAGATTTTCGAATTCTGAAGTTTCCATGACCGAATGGATGAAGAATAGTGTGTTAAAATATCAAATCTTTAACAAAAAAAGGGAAAAAAAAACATTTGTCAATTTCTCCACCAAACATGAGTGTTCGATATATTGTTTAATGGAGTGTTTGGTGCCATATTTGGTGAAGTGTTTAGTGGATAAATTGGTGGAAGCCTTTTATTTTGCCTATAAATTGAAGTTGATTTCATTTCATTTGTTTCATACTTTCTTTGATTTATCTCAAAGAATTGAAGATTGTATCTTGTATGTTTAATTTCTTGTAATGTCTTTTAATTTTAGTAATAAAAGTTTGTGTTTTTAATTACAGTATGAGTAACTAATTTAGTTGGGGAATGGGTGAAGCTTTTATTATTTAAAGTTTAGACTAATCTCACTTATATTATAATATATAAATAGTAATGAATAATAATTAATTGAGATCTAGACTAATTATTGACAAACTGTTCTACCGCATATATGGCTAGTTTTATACGATTTCGGCATAATTTAGTACCTAACTGGACTTGTTATAGATGAACGGTATGACATTCTTTATGACTTATTTTATGTTTTTGGCATATTTAATACCTAACTGGACTAGTTATCGACAGAAATGACTATTGTCTTTATGGCCGATTTTAAAAGTTTGGCATAGTTAATGTTGGAAGTAAATTAATTGGATTATAATGATCATTTGTATATTATAAAAAGTGAGATTCCTAAATGTAAATTATTAAAAGTGGATCCCTTAACCCCAACATTATAATTTATTATTGTCGTTTAATTCAAATTATCCAAACAAATCAAAGTCTTTTTATTTTTATTAGAATTATTATTTTACCATACTAAGTCAATTATTATATTGTTGCTTTTGTTGCCTCAGCTGAGCTTGATGAAGGTCAAAATATGCGGACTTTCTTACTTTTCGTGGCGGATTAGATCCAGTAACTGGGGGTCTATGGTCTTGCCGCTAGGGAAGACGTGGTATGGTATTAGGGTTATTTTATTACTTGACAATCTTATACTTGAGAGTAAAAAATCACTTTTAAAGCATGTCAAGTTAAAAAAAGGTCGTGCATAGAGCCACTTAGTTTTCACAGGCCGGATCATCTGATCTCATTCAGTGGGGACACGTAGGCTGATGGCCTCATGGATGTCAAACTTTTCCTTTAGTTGTTGTAGGTGGGCCTCGATTATTGTTGAGGCTTTCGGGATGATTTGGCTTAGGTCGGGGCACCATTCTATGGTAAGATTGATTCTCCTCTTCAGATGTGGTCGGTGTGGTGTCATAGTCATCAGAATTTTCTGATCCTGAGCTATGGATGGTCTTACTCATAGGTGGCATGGTAGGATGCAAGGTATCGAGAAGAGTAAGGGAGGAAGTCTCCGAGTCTGATATTCCTATCAAGGTAGGACCTAAGATGGAATGTTAGTTCACATTTAGAAATAATTTATGGTTAGTAGAGTTTACACTAAAGCTAGTGTTACTGTTTCATCATCCCTACCAAGTGGCAACCCCTAAAAAGGCTCTAAGCACCATAAAAATGGCAAAACAGTAAATATTTAGAGCAAAACCGAGGCAAACACACCCACAAAGAACTCAGAAACACATGCCCCCTTATCTCTAACAAAAAACCTAGAAATAACACACCCAAACAAGTATTCAAAAGCAAAAACACATCCATACACAAGTAAACCCACATTTCATACTTCTATTAGCACAAATAAACCCAAAACAAGCAACAAACAACACAAACAGTCCACACTAGCAGGTTATCGCCATTATTGCAAATAGAAACATAAACAAAGAAATAAATCAGTAGGGGACTTACTTGTGAATATTAAAGAAGATGATGATGAAGGATGCTTAAGGTTGTTGAAAGCACGAAGTTGTAAGGCACCGTGTGAGCTCAGAAATTTCTTTGAAGAAGAAGAAGTGGTAAAAGATGGGATCGGAGGGGAAACATCGTATAAATATGGTGCTCGGGCTGGTTTCAGCCTTTTGATTGAGGCAGATATGTGAGATCAGCGCCACATGTGGTTAAGATCTCAACCGTTGAATTCAAATGAAAGACCCAGATTGAGACCACTGCTTTAGTATGGTACATCTGTCATTGGTTTGGGCGCGCAAACTGTGGATGCACGACATCTGGTATCTCGGGGAGATAAAGCAAAAAGGCGGCCTGACAGACATGATAGGCATTTATGGAAGGCCATTAATGTTTCATAATTTCCTATAGGCGATTCAAAAGCCCTAGAAAGACCTTTTGAACAAGCGATGAAAAAGGCAATCATTACAGAAAAATGAATCTTTGGCGATACATGTACCTTCATGGATCAATAGATGTGGTAGTATGTGTTGGGATATATGCCATAGAGCTTCATGTATTGTAAAGGGAATTGATTATTGTAATAATAATAAATGTATTATTCATTTATCAAAGTTGTTTGATTTAAATCACATATTGTCCAATTCTCTTGTTTACCTTGATTACTCTTGTACTTTCAGACTTAGTGTATGTTTGATGCACAAGAGGATTTAAGTCTGAAGTTAGTAATCTAAATAGTTCATAGAGAACAAAAAAATAGGGTACTTTGTTTGTGGTTTATCTATAGCTGCGGTCCATTCTATACTTGTATGACGACCTTGATCTGGGATCGTTCATGTAGTGACATGAGAATGTAGGCACCTTGTATGATGAGATCATATAGGATTAGACTCAGATAAGTATGAATTTCTTTTAATATATGTTAATCGAAGAAATTCATTTTATCTAATAGATGGTCATATATGGATTTGAACTTAATCCTGAGTGTACTACGAACTCTTACACGGCAGGCTATGTCCTTTGATTTACTAAGGTGAGGTTGGTGTAGCATTATTGGCCAATAACTATGTATTTTAGGGATATGGTTTGGTGTGTAGCTGGGAACGTTTTACATAAATATGGATTTCACTTCTTCTTAATAGAAGTAGAAGAATATCTCTTTTAAGAGTTGATTCGGGACTTGAACAATTTGAGCGCTTAACGTTTTCTATTACGAATAGAATGTATTATATTCATAATTATTATGAATTAATTGTTCATTATAGAATCAATGGTGCTTAAGAGACAAAATATTTAGAGGGGTATAACAGACTTTTGATCGGCTATGTTTGATGAGATATTCGTGAAAGGGCTATATCCATATGTAGTGACTATATAGATGGATACCGAAGTTATTTGTCTTATATTTTCCATCTACGGTAACGAGAGTTGAACTTCGAGTTTTTAGTGGAATAACACAAAGTTAATAATTCGTAATATTTAATTAAAGAATTTAATTAATATTTCGGGATTATTGGAGCTCGGAACCGTAGGTCCATTTGGTCCCCGTGCTAGCTCGATTAACTATAGCAAACCTAATATAATTAGATTGTCAAATAATATGCT
>SKCR01016274.1:0-51480 GCA_019454045.1 Zanthoxylum bungeanum | reverse complement strand
CAAAAAAAAAAAATGTGGACTGTGTAAAAAAAAAAAAAACATGCGCCAACCAAAAAAATTGAGGCGTCAGTGGTTTTTAAACTTTTTATTATCATTAAGTTTTGTATTTTTTTTTCCTTTTCTTGTTGCATCAGTGGCTCTTGTGCGTCAGTGCTTTATCCAGGTTTTATTTATTTTTTTTTTTGGTGTTTTTTTCTTTCTTTTTTATGATTCTTTTTTCTTTAAGTCCTTTTTTCTGTTAATTTTTTTCTTTCATCAGTTCAGTTGCATATATTTGAGTCGGTCATAGCAAAATAATAATAATCCCACCTTAAATTAAAGATTGACCTTAAAGATTCGAGAACGAATCTTCTTAAAAAATGAGGAAATGATATGATACATGGAGCGTCAAGAAAACAATCATCGATGCATGGATCCAAGCATACAAGGAATAAACCGAATAATCCATTCACGTTATTTGGCAATGAAGGGGGTCTAAGATATACAAGCGAAGGCCTCCAAGAAGGGATTAATATTAGTGTTTACTCTAGAGTGGGCCAAATGTTAGGGGCCCAAGATTTTATTTGTAAGGAGGATTATTACCTAGGGTAATTTTTGATTTTTTATATATTAAAATTAGGGTTTTCATTGTATTATTTAAGCAAGCCCGTCATTAATAAAAATGATGAATGTTTTAACCCAAAAAATTAATATTGCCATTAGGCACATTGGTGGTGAGGCCATGGATGGCTAACCATGGAAGAGTGGATTCTCTTCAAAATTTATCAAAGGAGGTTGATGTTCTTTGTGGCGTTTCAAGCAATTAGGGGTTCATGAGGCTTTGCTCTTCACGGGTTTCTAATCTTCAAACCTCGTTGTGCTTTCCTGGGCGCTCATAACAATCTTTTGTGGGTTTCACGGGCTTTGTTTCCGCGGGTTCACATGAGTTGGTGGATAACAATATTTTGTAGGTTTGCTTGGCTTTGCTCCAGGCAGGTTTTCATCATTAAGTCTAACAAATAAATTGTAATATAAGTAGTAAACAACCAAACACAAAATAAAATTACGAAAGTAAACAAAAGTGAAGAAGCATTTTTATTTACGAAGTAGAAAACACTTTTTAGAGAAAATCGTTTCAGATAATAGTTACTACCCAAATCCACTATATGATAAAAACTTATAGAGATGATGAAAAGACCTTAAGTAATAATTTTACCAACTTTATTCTCACTACTGTGATAACCCGAATAACTCCTCAAGCCAGTATCAAACAACCTTCTTTAGAACCTCTGAAGTCTCAGTGAATTAGATCTACGAACTCGCACGTCAGAACTTCGATCACTAATCTCCACCTTAGAACTCTGAAGGTTTAACATATTGGCTTGGTTTGTGTTTGTAAGGTTTATGATGGTGAAGCACAAAAGGATCAATCACAAAGAAGAAGACATGAGATTGAGTCTTCAAAGATGAGTGCTCTCTAAAGAGTTGGAAACAAGAAACAAAAATAGGTTTAGAAACTGTTTTTCCAAAATGATAAATATGCCATGTTTTCTATTTTATAAGTAGGGTTTTCCATATCCAAAATAAGCTTCAAAACGAGACCAAAATAACCAAGATACGTATGAGCGTTCGAATGCCTTAAGAACGTGTGAGAAACGTAAATTGATCCATAAAATTATTCGAACTCGATATTGAACGCTACTCGAACGTGAAGTCTCTGGTAGGGGTGGACAAAAAAACCGACCGAACCGAACCAAACCAGACCGAATTTACGGTTTTTTTCTAACAGTTCGATTTTTGGTTCGTATTGGCCCACCCCAAACGATTTACGGTTCGATTTAGATGCTAAACCGAACTGCACCTGTTAAACTGAACTGAACCGTTATAATTAAAAAATTATATATTTTTATAAAAATATTTGCATTTTTCTTTTAATTTTACTTTATGTTTTCTTTTTATTAGTATGTTAATACTTTTATTCTTAATTTTTTGTTAATATATTTTTTTGTTAATACTTTTATTCTTAAATTTATTTGTTAATAATTTTATTCTTAATTTTTTGTTTTATGGTTTATTCTTGAAAGTAAGCTGTTGGATTTGTCTCTTAATTAGAATGATGGTAGCATCATTATTCGAGGTAATTTTTAAAAATACAAGAATTAATTGTGCCTCATTTTTCAATCCTCTATTGAGTGCATGTGTTCTCTGGAGTCACAGCTTACACCATAGCACTTCATACTATTTGTTCGCTAGACTAGTTTTTTTTGTCTTCACTTAAGTGGATGAATTTTTTTTCGAAGTAGAATAATCTGTAAACCGAACGGAACCAATCCGTAAATCGCTGGTTTAAAAAATTTTCAATCCTAACCAAACCGTTATTTAATGGTTTGGTTTGAGAGGTAAAAAAACCGGACCGTAAAATATGGTTTGGTTCGGTTTTTAGCAAAAACCGAACCAAACCGAACCGCGCCCACCCCTAGTCTCTGGTTAGTTTTGTCATAACATGACTTAAACGAATAGTCTTTAGTTCGAACGTAGTGTCGAACACAACTTGAATGTATGGCCTTTGGAATCTTTCGTTCGAACGTAAGGACAAACGTGACATAAACAAACTTCGTTGGAACGTTAGAATGAACGCAACATGAATGGTGTTGGAGTTGGTGCTTGGAGTGTCAATTCTAATTGTACATTTTATTATTTATTAATAAAATAACTACATTTTCATTTCATATCTTATTAATGGTATTGTCATTATGCGTATTAGATTGATGTATAGATATGCTAAGAATGACATCGACCTTAGAATAGTCTTGTAGTAATAATGGACACTAGGTGGTCCAACATTGGGATAAATATTACTATTGTAAATTATTCTTAAAGTATATATATTCATAGTCGTTGGTTTGGAATACGGTCGAATTCCTATAACCTAGAAGACTAGCATATGTCATGTATTGGAATTGGAGTTCTAATGGTTTAACCCGATGTACCATGAGTTTTAGAAACTCGTATATACGTGTGGGTATAGGTTGGACCAAATACTAAATGACTTGCATGTGATTCCTAATAGTTGGAAGTACACACCACTGAATACTGAATGACTCACATAATGATATCAGTAGCAAGACTTAACCACACAATACATATTACATGTTAGACATGTATTTGAATCTATGCCTCTGTATTTTAATTTAATTATGCATAAGACATTGGATATGTAAAGTATGTTTTAAATTAAAATTTTGACTTAATTAAATTAGTGACTTGATTGTCATAAATCTCCAATGATTAGGTGATTACTTTATTTTAAGTAATAATATTAGTAATGTTGGAGCATTATTAGAATGTATGTCTTGTCAATACGGAGATGAATGAGTTCTTACTACTTATATCCAAGATCGTCATTAGTGTGAGGGTATAAGTGCTCAGAACTTAGGTCGCTCTGATAAAAAATTAGATGTAGCGTGATGAGTTAATGCAGTCACCCAATATCGTCATTAATGTGAGGGTGTACATACGAAGCTCATTAGTGCACATTGAAAAGTATACACCTACAACACGTCTTAATCCAATATCATCATTAGCGTGAGGATAAGAAACGGTTCAGAACCAAATTATGAGTCACATGAAGTGATTGATCTTGGAGGTCTACCTAATGAGTTTATAAAGGCCAATATCATTATTAGTGTGAGGCTAGAGTAAATTTCATGGGATCCATTTCCTGCTATGAAATTTTGATAGTCAAATTTCTATTTTCCATTAAGGGAGATTATGGAATTACATAAAGTAGTGGGAGAGAACTAATAGATTTAAAATTCCATAATCAATTAGCGATATTATTTTGAAATGATAACTGTTATGCTACTATTTAAAATATTATCTTTTAGATGGCTGTCACTAATCCATTGATGAGACTTTTAGATACCAATAAACTAAAAGGAGCCAAGAATTATTTCGAATGGGAAATGAACATACCCATTGTCTTGGAGTTGTTTGAAAAATTGACTTATATCACTATCAATCCACTACCTATTGAAATCGATCCTGATTCAACTCCAGAAGAGCGAGAAACTTTTAATAGATGGAAGGATGATAATCTTAAGGTGAAATCCTACATTTTGGAATCAATGGTTCCGGATTTTCTGAGACAGTACATTGAAGTACCAGATGCTTTGAGCATCATGTGAACACTCAAGGAGTTGTTTGAGGTAAATTAAGAGATCAAACTTTATCGAAGGTCTAAGGAATTGTTCCGTACTGAACTCAAGGATGGAGGAGCTGTCAGCATTCATATTTTGAACATGATCGACTAGATTTGATACCTTGAACAACAGGGCATTGTGTTTGATGAACGACTGGACCGTAATTTGATTATGTCTTCTTTGCCTAGTTCTTATGCTGGCTTTAATTAAACTTCTATATGTACTCGATGATGAAAGCTAGCTACGAAGAACTTCTTAATATGTTACGCACGCAGGTGGAACATGATTTAAGGAAAGGTAACCCTACATTGTACCTCCATGGTGGAGCTGGCTCTTCAAAGACTTCTAGGAAGTCAAAGAAAATAAAGATGAGGAATAAAAAGATTGCAAAGAAGAACTCCAAGAAGCGCAAAGGCGCAAAATCGCAAATAGCTCATGATCAATGTCTACATTACAAGAAGTCTGGACACTAGAAGAATGACTATCCAGATCTGATAGGAAAAACATGACCCTCAGGTACCCTTTGTATTTTCCTATTATTGACATCTCATTAGCCATAAATGCAAATACTGGATGGGTGTTAGACACTAGCAGTCCTACTCATATTTACAACTCCCTACAGGTAATGAGGGTAAAAAAAAGGCTGAATAAAGGGAGATCCAGCTTAGAGTTGGCAATGGCGAGAAGTTGAATGTTAAAGCCATATGAACGGTTGTTTTAGATCTCCCCAATGGTTGTAAATTAAATTTAAAAGACTGTTATTATGTACCATCACTTATCAGATAAATAATATTACTGCCAATATTAGATAAAGATGGATATAAAATAAACATTAAGGATGAAACTTTATAGTTATATGATAAAGATAATTTATTGAAATGTGAATGTTCTTTATCTAACGGTCACTATATTTTGGAAACATATAGTGATGTTTTTAATGTAGAGGAAAATACAAGTAGGAAATCTGAATTAAATAATATTGAATTATGGTATATGAGATGGGGCCACATAGGTATTAGACGTCTATCCAAATTGGTAAAGGATGGTTTAATTGAAAATCTTACCTTAGATCATTATCTGATTTGTGAGTCATGTATCCAAGGGAATATAATAAAGGCCATATTTCTTGGTTTTGGACACCGTGTTGGAGATTTATTGGAGCTAATACACAGCGATGTATGTGGTCTATTAAATCATGTCGCTCATGATGGTTCAACATATTTCGTGACTTTCACGGATGATAAGTCTATATATGGATATGTCTATTTGTTCAGACATAAATCAGAAATATTTGAAAAGTTCAAAATATTCTGAAACGAAGTAGAAAAACAAACTAGTAAATTCATCAAGTGTCTTAGATCAGATAGAGGCGGTGAATACATGAGTGAAGAATTCAAAAATTATTTAAGAGAGAATGAAATTCTTACCCAATATAGCCCACCAAGAAAACTTAAACACAATAGTGTGTCTGAGCGTAGAATTCGTACTTTATTGGATATGGTGCGAACAATAATTAGCTATACAGATCTTCCTTATTACCTTTGGGGTTACGCTTTACTTACTGTTACCCACATACTTAATAGAGTTCCATCGAAAGCTGTTTCTATGACCCTCTATCAGATATGATTCGGTAGAAATCCAAGTCTTAGGCATTTAAAGATTTGGGGTTGTCCTACATACAATAGAGTTGCGCAGCGGGATAAACTAGCACCCATTGGGTATAAATGTAGGTTCGTTGGATATCCTGATATTTCCATAGGATATCAATTCTACGATTTCGAGCAACGAAATGTATTTTTTTGTTCGTTTTTTCACTTTTCTTGAAAAGCAATTTTGAGGAAAAAAATGGGAATTGTAGAGAGATTGAACTTGATGAGTTTGATCCCAACATTAAGGAACTCGAGATATAACCAGATATCCAATTACAAGAAGGATCTACAACACAAGTTCTACGTAAGTTGAATAGAATATAAAATCCTTCTGAGAGATTGTTTTTAACATCTGATGCGAGCCTTGATGTGTTCCTATTGGAGGAAACATATCCGACTACGTATAAGGAAGCGATATTGGATATCGATTTGGGAAAATGGTAGAAAGTCATGAAATCCGAGATGGATTCTATGCATGACAATCAAGTCTGGGACTTAGTTGAACTTCCTGAATGAGTTAAACCTATAGTATGTAAATGGGTTTACAAAAGGGAGCGATGGCCTGATGGAAAGGTGGAAACCTTTAAGGCTCGACTGGTAGCGAAAGCTTACACTCGACGTTCTGGGATTGACAATGAGGAAACTTTTTCACCAGTAGCCAGGCTAAAATCCATTAGGATTCTTTTAGCCATTGCTATATATCACTACTATGAGATATGGTAGATGGATGTGAAAACCGCTTTCCTAAATGGATTCCTTGAGGAGGATATATATATGGAACAACCAGAGGGTTTTGTATCCAGTAAGACTTCAAACTTGGTTGTAAGCTCCAAAAGTCTATTTATGGACTTAAACAGGTATCCCGAAGCTGGAATCATCATTTTGATGAGATAATTAGATTATCTAGATTAATCAAGAACGAGAATGAACCATGTGTTTATAAGAAAGTGAGTGGGAGCATGACAAGTTTCCTAGTCTTATATGTAGATGACATCCTTATCATAGGAAATGATATAGGATTGATGCAAAGTGTGAAAGCCTACCTTTGCAAGAAATTCTCCATGAAAGATATGGGTGAAGCTTCATATATACTAGGTATCAGGCTCTACCGGGATAAAGTTAGGAAACTTATATGGTTATCGCAATCGACATAGATAAGATGTTAGAAATGTACGATTTTACCAACTGCAAGGCAGCAAATATACCTTTCCGATATGGCATACATCTTTCGAAGAAAATGGTACCTCAGACTGATGAAGAGAGAGTTAGAATTTCTAACTTGTCATATATTTCTTGGATTGGAAGCATAATGTATGATATGCTATGTACTAGACCTGACATCATTTTCGGCGTCAGTATGACCAACCGATATCAATCTGATCCAGGTAATGATCATTGGACAGCCGTGAAACATATCCTAAAATATCTTAAGGGTACTAGGGATAAATTTATGATATATGGAGTAAATGAGCTACAAGTTAATGTTTATATAGACTCTGACTTTCAGGAAGATCCAAATGATAGAAAATCTACATTAGGTTACGTATTTACCCTTAACGATGGTGTGGTTAGTTAGCAATGTTCAAAGTAAGGTTTAACAGCTGATTCCACTACTGAGGCAGAATTTATAGCAGCTTCAGAAGCTGCAAAATAAGCTGTATGGATTTGGAATTTTATCACAAAACTTGGCATTATGTCTAGTATTGTGGATTCGATCCCATTGTATTGTGATAATAGCGGAGCCATCGTGCAGACTAAAAAGTCTAGGGCACATTCCAAGTCTAAATACGTGGAAAGGAAATATCGCGTAATTAGAGAGATAATTGACTGAAAAGACATAGTGGTATTGAAGGTTCAAGGACTAGACAACATAGAAGACCCGCTTACAAAGGTCGTATCTACTAAGTTATTCGATAAACATGTGGAGGAGATGTGACTGCGATACCATCTAAATTGGCACTAAGCAAGTGAGAGTTTGTTGGAGTTGGTGCTTGAAGTGTCAATCCGAATTGTACATTTTATTATTTATTAATAAAATAACTACAATTTCATTTCATACCTTATTAATGGTATTGTCATTATACGTATTAGATTGATGTATAGATATGCTAAGAATGACATCGACCTTAGAATAGTCTTGTAGTAATACTAGACACTAGGTGATCCGACATTTGGATAAGTATTACTATTGTAAATTATTCTTAAAGTATATATACCTAGTCGTTGGTTTTTGAATACGGTCGAATTCCTATAACCTAAAAGACAAGCACATATCGTATATTGGAATTGGAGTTCCAATGGTTTAACCTGATGTCCATGAATTTTGGAGACTCATAGGTGATTCCTAATAGTTGGAAGTACACACCACGGTCAACAGAAATCTCCTCGAGTCGAGTAGCATATGTAATCCTTTGACTATAGGATATCATTGATTTTGTGTGAGATCATCCATATTTTGATGCCATGTATATCAGAAACCTTTCATGGTATGGCCTCTAGATGTGCTTTTGGTGTGGACCGATGCCCTCAGTAATCAAGTGCGAAATAAGATAGGATTTGTCGGTTCTTATGTGTACCATAAGGGGTTTAGGTATCAATGTGAGTAAAGTCATGATTCTTAAAGCTTTGGACAAAGTCAATCACCTAGGGTGGATGCATCAGTTATGAAGTATCGTGGACATGTCGACATGAGATGTGCACCTCGGAAACTTGACGATGTATTTTATGTTTCCTAAGCACAACTCGGATAGCCTACGTAAGAGGGATTGTTAAACATATGTGATAACCTCGACTTGTATAGTTCAGAAAGATCGTTCGTGTTCTTCGCAAATTCGAAGGAGGCTGAATTACGTACATATTAGCTAGGCTTATATGATGAACGTGTCTGAACTTAGAGAGTCCTAATATAAAGTGTACTCGTCGAGCACTTGGGTAGCCAATTAATTTTGATAAAAGATAATATTCGATATTATAATTATCAACTAAGATAATCAAGTGTTATTGGATAACATTGATTATTTACTTTGACCTAATTGGATTAATTGGATTAATTCAATAATTACACAAGGGCTTAATTGTAAAATCATAATTATTTCTACCATTTGAGGATATTATGATAATTGTAAGTATGTAATAATAGGTGGTTTTGGCTTGATTTAATTGGATTAAATTAAAGTGGCAAACATTGAACTAATTCATTTCCTAATATTTGTCTTGATTTAATTGGATTAAATTAAAGTGGTAGACAATTGAGATTAGTTACACCTAGTTATACATATTTGAAAAAATTAGAATAAGCCCACATAAAAGTTGATTAGAATTTTTATTAATTTAAATTGCCTAAGTTTTGCTATAAATAGTAGGCTTGAGCAAAAGTATTAATCAAGCTTGAGAAAGCTAAATACAAATAATTCTTGGAGAAATTAGCCTAAGTTAGAGAAGCTTTGTGAGCTCTCTACAATATTTCATCTAAGAGAAATCAAGATTGGATCTTGGAAGGAAGCTTGCTAGCATTGGAATCAAGATTGGATCTTAGAGTCAAGCTTGTAAACCTTGGAAGTTCTCCAACCATTTCAATAATGAGAATGAGAGTGGATCTTTGCATCAAGCTTTCCACGTAAGTTTGAACTTCTCTTACGCTATGTTCTTTATTAGTGAGTTTTCATTAGTGAGACATATAATGACGAATTATGTATTGGATGCATGATTACATAGTTTAAAGTTGAAATAAGGCTAATAAATTATGTTAGGATGCTTTGGAAGTATAAACACAATATACTTGTAATTGGGTCAGAATGTTTATGTTGGACATAGACATAAATTAGAGTTTGGAACTATAGATTAAAGCTTAGAGCTATGACTACCATTCTAGAATCACTTGACCACTTTTGGGTGACCTAGAATTATTCACGAGTCACTTCAATGTGAGATTCTAATTCGATTTGTGTTTTGGATTCAAAATTTAAGCAAGTGCATATTTAGAATAAATTTATGTTTTTGTAAAAATATTGATATTTTTGAAAAACTTAATTTGTGTTCTATAACATGTGTTGATGTTGGTTTTGATGTTAAAATTAATTTTGGGTATTTTGAGAGTGTTTAGGGAAGGTTGAAATGATTTAGGATAGAAGACTATATTCCCTTCAGCTCTCTGTTTCCAGAGAGCTGAAGGAGTTTAAAAAAAAATTAAAAAAAATTCTATTGTGCACAATGTGCGCGCGCACTGTAGTGCGCGTGTCGTGCGTATGCGCGATGAATTTTATTTTTTCCCGTTTTTTGAGTTTCTGAACTTTGATTCAGCCTCGATTTTTTCCTATATACTCGTAATGGAATATAGTATTTCATTAAATATTTTAAAATTACACTCATACCTGATATCTATGGGTTAGACCCACTTCCATTGCTTGGGGTACCGATCTAACCTAGGGGTTCCACTACTGCCCCAACAAACAAAAGCTCTGATATCTTCATCTAATGTTGTCTAAACACACCTCAATACTTCAATGCTCGTTACAATTTAATTTAACTTGATTTATGAAATTTACAACACACATACCCAACATTCTGTAAAAAAGATTCTAAGTTGGATCAAGTTGCATTAGCAAGGAAATTTCATATAAGTTTGGGAAGAACTGTCTCAATTCGTATGCACCCAATTGACTCTACTGTGGCGATGCTTCATCAGAAGCTTCAGTCTCAATTCGTATGCACCTAATTGACTCTTCTGTGATGAGGGTTTTGATTCATTGTTTGTTGCAATTAGGTATTGGATTGATTTCAATAAGTGGGAGGTTTTTGTGAATGACGATTGCACGAGCACGTTTCTATCATTAGACGTTATTATCGGAGGATTACTTGAGGTATGCTTTATATATTTATATATATATATATATATTAGCCTTTTGTTATCTTTGTAAACCATGCATGCTAGCAATAACTAGTAAGCTACATAAGCCCTTTAATTATTTTCTTATGTATAAAGGAGTTAAAAACATAATTGTTAGAATCATTGGTTCATCTCTCATGTTTGCAATTACATGCTCGACTTTCAAATTATTATAATATTGGTGCTGTTTTAAATTATTTCAGATAATTCAGCAAATTCAAGTGGTTAATGAGGTTTACAAGCTTCATATCCGGAATTTTACAAGGTTTGATCGTTAACATCATTGATCTTTTACAAAATATTCTTAGTGCTTTCTTGAACACTTGGTGTATGCTATGCCATATTTATACTATAAAGAATAATGATACAAGATTCACGCCCTCATATTTCACTACAAGAAAATATGGGATTACCGAAAAATATTAGTGATCAATAATATTTTATCCGTAAAATTAGATGAATATCGACTGTTCAAAGATTAAGAAATTTATTAACCTTCTACCGACCATTTACCGACTGATAAATTACCGATAGATTAATCTGTTGGTAGTCCGTTGGAAAATGACACGTCAAATGGCGCTAAACTTTTACTGACGTCTGACCAACCATATTTTCGGTCGGTATGTACATTCAGATTATTCAACTTTACCGACCGATGACACATCAGTCGGTAATTATTGACCGACTAAAAATCGGTCAGTAATATTAGGCGCCTAATAATAATTGGGCGCCAAGATATGACGCCAAAATGAATGTTTTAATGACCGATAATATTATCGGTTACCGACCACATAAGTCGGTCGGTAAATTTTTAGAATATAATAATAAATTTTCCTCTTCTCCTACCTCATTGCTCATTGTCTTCTCAATTTTCAAATTTCTGCTTCAGTCTTGGTAAGTTTTTTTTTTATTGCTACCATATTAATTGTGTCAAATTAATTATGAACTTTTATATTTAGGGATTTTATTTGGGTGTGGTTGTATTTAGGTAAGAAAATCAATTAATTATAAACATTTATTATGAGTTAAACAGTTGGTTATTTTGAAGTATATATTATAATTTGATATGTATATTTCTGTAACAGGGTGGATTGGAAATTTTCTTTCATTTTAGTTATAGCATAATAGAAATGAATTCAAATATAGGGTGGATGTATGGTAGGCTTAATAATGATGGCACACTTAATATGGATTTTATGAACGAGATATTAGAATTTGTTGAATATGTTAGTGGTCAGTCATCATATATGTAAGGCAGTAAGATAAGGTGTCCTTACAAAGTATGTCATCTTCGAAAGTTTAGAGAAATTGAGGGTGTTAAATTACATCTAGTAAAAACGAATTTGTTTCAGATTATTATATATGGGATCGGTATGGGGAAACTTTTACATGTAGTACGGTCGAGAAGTTCACATACAACAAGTCAACAATGATGGAAATCTAAGCCATAAATCTATATCACCAAATAGTTTATGATGATACTGACCCTAACTTTGTTAATGATGACCACAGTTTTTTATGCAGCTGGGTCTAGATCTCAGACAGATAATCTGGAGGAATCCTATAATCATTATGTAGATAATTTTTATAAGATGTTGAATTCTTTAGATACAGTGTTGTGGCCGGGGTATAAAAAATATTCGCAGTTGTCAACGGTAGCTCGATATTTGAATATGAAATCTGAGAAATATCAGTCAGAGAAGGCCTTTCATGATTGGGTACAATTAATTAGAAGAAGTGTTACCAGAAGACAATATGATGGTGGATAACTTTTACAGTACCAAAAACTTAGTTCAGGGCCTTGGACTACCTGTTGTAAGAATTGATTGTTGTAATAATGGTTGCATGATATACTGGGGTGATGATGTTGTATTAACAATGTGTGAATTATGTTCTCAACCCAGATTTAAGAACAAAAGATGATCAGTTAAACACAAAAAGATGTCATATAAGAAGATGTATTATTTTCCTTTGACCCCAATATTGCAATAACTATACGCTTCAGTGGCAACAACCAAGCACATGAGATGGAACGATGAGCATGAACAAAAAGAATGCGTTATGTGTCATCCATCTGACTTGGAGGCATGAAAGCATTTTAGATGCACTCATCCTTCATTTGCATATGAAAGTCGTAATGTCATAATGGGGTTGTACACTGATGGTTTTCAACCTTTCGGCCAATCATGACAACAATATTCTTCATGGTCAATCATAGTCACTCCTTATAATTTGCCACATTGGATGTGCATGAAAGAGCAATACATGTTCTTACCACATTGGATGCGCATGAAATAGCAATACAATTTTCCATCTGGGCCTCAAAATTATAAACATAATATAGATGTTTACCTTCAGCCTTTGATAACTAAACTAGAATTATTGTGGGATGTGAGTGTACAAACATTTGATGTATCGAGAAACTAAAACTTCAACTTAAGAGTTGCATTGATATGGACAATTAGGGATTTTCCCTCTTACTCGATGTTATCAGGCTGGACTACATCTAGAAAATTAGTTTGTCCTTACATTATAGAGAACACATAGGTATTCTCATTCCCAAGTAGTCGAAAGACTTGATGGTTTTTTAATCACCATAAGTTTCTTCAGCCTAATCATCAATTCAGACGTAACAGAACTCATTTCCTTAGGAATACTACTGAATACTCAACACTATCACCAATTAGAACAAGTGAAGAAATCTTACAGCAGATTGATGAGCTAGGGTTGAGAAAAGTTACTGAACTTGAGATGAGATTAATAACGGTCCAACATGTAAGCATTATGGGTGGAAGAAAATAAGTACTTTTTGGGATTTACCGTACTGGAGTTCTAATTTAATCAGGCATAATCTCGATGTCATGTATATTGAGAAAAATATATTCAAAAATGTGTTCAACACTGTGATGGATGTGAAGGGAAAGAAAGCAGAGGAAGACACATTGTTATTATGCAACTGACCGGAGTTGAAAATACATGCGAGTCCGGAAAGTATCCTAGAACATGTTACACATTGGATAGAAATCAAAAAGAAATTTTAAGCAAATGGTTAAAAGAACTCAAGTTCCCATACAGCTATGTTTCAAATATGGGATGATGTGTGGATATGAAAAAGTATAAGTTATTTGGGATGAAGAGTCACGGTTGGCATGTGTTTATGCAAAGGTTAATATCAATTGCATTTCATGAATTACTTCCAAGTCATGTTTGACAGGCACTTACAAATTTAAATATATTTTTCAAAGACTTAACATCAACTAATATTAAATTTGCTGAGATGGAAAGACTTGAGGAAGAGATCATAATCATTATGTGCAAATTAGAGCATATTTTCTCTCCAGCCTTCTTCAATTTATGGATCATCTTTCGATATACCTGCCATATGAAGCAAAAATAGCCAAACCCATGCAATACCGATAGATGTATCCATTTGAGAGGTAACAATCGAAAATAATTTTACTTATTATTATTATTATTATCTCAATAGAGTTGTTGATTGTATTTTTTGTGATTGTTTTATCAGATACCTTCGACATTTATAACATATTGCCAAAAATAAAGCTAAAGTCGAGGGTTCCATTTGTAATGCGTATATAGTTGAGGAAGCATCGATATTTTATTCGTATTATTTTGAACCTCATGAGAACACAAGGTTCCGACAAGTTCCTCGTAATGATGATTGTGGAATATTGAAGAGGTTGAAGGAAATCTCAGCATTTTAACATATCTTGGTCGACCATATGGAAGATCAAAGAAAAGAAGATTGGAATATAAAGGAATATTGGCAGCTCACACTTACATCTTGTTGAACTGCACTGAGGTTTTAGCATTTCTGAAGTGAGAATATTTATTTGTGCAATTATAATTATTTGTTTCCTTCCAAGTCATATTCTTCAAAGTCCTATTATGTCATGTGTTTGTAGCATATACATTGACGAGTTAAAACAACTCGTGCCCCCAATCACTGAAGCTGAGATTGATGTTCAAATTGATACACATTTTACCTATTGGTTCCAAAGATACGTAAGTGATGAATTAGATGTATGTATAGGTTAAATGTGTGTTACACTGTATGTTAAAAAATTTCACTTTATTGGATAGGCACGTGAGAACAAACACACTATACATAACATCTACATCATAGATCTAGCAAAATGCCCACTAAAAACGGTCAACTGTTTTAATGTGTATTTCTTTAATGGCTATAAATTTCATACTAAAATACATGGCTTCAGTCGGGCCATGATGGACAGTGGAGTTTGTATACAGGGATCTAGCTACAGTGATAATTCATGCAACTTCTATGGTCGATTAAAGAAAATTTTATAGGTGGAGTACCATGGCTTACCCATTAAGAGAACCATATTATTCAACTGTGATTGATATGATCCGATTAATGGGACAAAAGTTTATACACATTATAAGCTGGTGGATGTCAACAAAAGAAGCCCATATAGAAAGTATGAATCGTTTATTCTGGCACTGCAAGCTTCACAAGTGTACTATGTTCCTTACCCTGGTGCCCAACGAGACACAAACGATTTATTGACCGTATGCAAGATCAAAGTTAGGTCAACTGTGGATATTCAAAAATCATCAAATAAAACTCATGTCCCAAAGACAACATTCCAAGAAGATATGGTGGAGTATGTGCATGAAAATGAAACAACTATAGGGGTTGATGATGAACTTGTTGATTTGAATGAATCAATTGGGGAATTGATTGATATAGACTCGAGGATGCTGAACAAGAATCAGATGAACGAATTCTTCAATCAAGCTCTGAATGGATAGAAGAAGATGAAGACAATAATTTTATTGATGATGATAAAATAGACTAGTGTTCAACAGTTAGTATATATTACATTTTGTTTAATGTAATACAGTACATTGATGTAACATTATTATTTTATAACATTTTTTATTAACATTATGATGATATTGAATCATGTTCAATATTTGGTGTTTATGTTCGACTGTAATTGTTTATAATTATCTCCTTTAGGGTTTTGGAAGCACTTATACATTTATAGGGAAGTCTCGAAATCCTTCTGCAAGTAGAAAATAGATTTCTTAAAAGTCTGAAAATCGTCTGGGAACTTCGCGACTCCAGAAGAGCTTCTCTGGATTTCTATGGTGTTCTTCATGATTGGTGGCATCGCGATGCTAATTTCTCTGGATTTTTAGGGTGTTCTTCATGATTGGTGGCGTCACGATTCCAGAAGTGGCGTCGCAATGCTATATTCTCTAGATTTCTAGGATGTTATGTCAAGATGATAAATATCGAATATTTATCGACTGAATTTATTCGGTCCGTAATATTTTAATTACCGTCATAAAAATCTATTGTGAATTTACAGTTACCGACCGGAATAAATTCGGAAGGTAAATGTTTGATATTTACTTATTGAATTTTTATTCGGTCAGTAAATGTTAAACATATACCGATCAATTTTTGTATTTACCGACCGAAATAATCGGTCGGTAAAAATCCAATATAAAACATTCTTCTTATTCCTCTTTCTCTCTCTTTCTCTTTCTGTCGCATGACCTCACAGAGGCTTAGTCGTCGCCGGAGTTTGGATAATTTGCTAATTTGTTAATTTTTTTTTCATTTTCTTTTAATAATTAATGTTTGTTAATTTGAAAAATAATTTTTTTTTCAATTTTTTTTTGTAAGGCACTGTCATTTGAGGCATTGTACAATGCCTCATTTGTTTGAGGCACTGTCTCGGTGTCTTCAACAAATAACGCACATGGTGCCTCAATAAGTCACTGTTGAGACACAGGGTGATTTTGATGACTATGAGAATTTCATGAACTTGGATGTGTTGATGACTTGATCTGTTTCCCTTCAATATTATTGTTATATTGTAGAATGTTGCTTGAGTTTTGAAGTTTTCTTGAAGTGTTTATTTTGTGCAATAGATATGTAGGGTTTATTTAAAGTATTGAGAGTTTGGAGAGGTACAAGTTGTGCAATAGATATGTAGGGTTTATTTGAAGTGTTTGTTTTGTGTAAATAAAAAATTTGGATTATCATAGTTACAGAGGAAACTCTGTCAAAATTTCGGTAGATTAAAGAGGTATTTGAGGCAATAGGTTAAAATGAGTAACGGTAATTGAAAATATATTTGTGCAGTTTAAGGTATTTGTGAAGAAGAAATATCATTTATGTCGTATGGAATCAGTATGATAGAAAAATTCAAACGATTTGTTTGAAGTTTGAGTCAATTAAATTTAATGTTAATATAAAAGTCGAACGATTTGTTTGATGAACTATTGTAAACATATTAATGTTACTAGATAGTTAGTTTGATTAAAATTAATTTATGTACTTTTGTTCTGATTATATTCTTACAAATATGGCCAGAAGTATCGGCAAAGGTCTTATCTATATGGATAGATCTACATCTAAAAGGTCTATTGGGACCTATGATAGTGAGGCAGGTACCAGCTCGCAGCAGCCTCAGACTTCGATATCGGACCTAATCAGACTCCATTTGCACAAGATCCGATGACATCGTACCACCTAACTGAGATGGATGTCGCATATATTGCCAGCATTGTGGCATCAGCGACATTCAGTACTGGGTCAGGGCAACATCATCAGCTCACTCTACGTGAGCCAGAGTAAGTTTCATAATAATAATAATATTATTATTTAATATATGTTTATTAAAGTTTTTTTTTACATTTTTTCTTGTTTTCATTTTCAGTGGAAAGATTGAGCAATCCAACATTTGTGCACGCAAGATGCGTAAGATTTTTGATGAACGAATGATTCCTGAGGGACTATGTTGGAAGAAGGTTCTCTCAGAGACTAAGAAATTATATTTTGAAGAGTTTAAGGTTTTTAGAAATTTTAATTAATTACTTAATATAAAATATTTATAGTTAAAATATAATATTTATAAGTTAATTCAATTATTTTGCAGAAATACTTTTGATGGGAGTAGGCGATTAATGCCATGATGTATATTACGTGGGAGAAGAAGGCAGCCATTTGGTACAAATATATATTGAACGAGATTAAGCAAAAAAAGAAGTAACCATATTTCATAGACGATTCGTTATGGAATAAATTGAATCAATACTGGATATCTTCTGACATTCGTGTATATTCAAAAGCGGCCTCCCGTAATCGACGACGATCCGCCATCGAAGGAACAAAAATGGTTAGGCATATGGGAGGCACCAGATCACATTACGACCATGGTCTCCATCTTGTAAGTATATTTCTTTGAATTACTTATTCATTTTTTATAGTTAATTACTATTACATTATTTGCAAATGGATATGAGAAATAACTGGGCCGTCAGTCCAGTTCCTTTGAGCTTTTTGTACATACACACACAAAGAAGAACAACAGATACACGTTCGTCGATCAGTGATCTCAGGACGTGCATGTAAGATTTTATATATGTTTTTGTTCATTTGTGTTTTTTTTACTTATATAACTTTAAAAAATTTGTATTATGGTCTAACATTTTTCACATTTGTCATAGGATCGCTATACAGCCCGGGACTATTTGTTCCAGACTAGGACGCTAATAGATGAAGACCGATTATTTATTGAGATTATCGGAAGGGGAAAGGAAGAAGCATGTCTACGGTATGGGCTCTCAGTATGTACTTGAGGGTCAGGTGGAAATGGATGAAGAGATCACTACGTTGAACCAACAGCAGCAGCAGAAGCATATGCGGCAACAACAAGAGCAGATATAGGAGCAAATACGGAAGCAGCAATAGCAGATGTAGGTAAAGGAGCAGAACAAATACTGGAGCAGGTTCGACTAGCTCTTCAGTTGATGCAGCAGCAGATGCAGTTGTCTGTTGGTGGTCCTCCTCCTCATTGTATGTAATACATTTTGTTTAATATAATACAATACATTAATGTAACATTATTATTTTATGATTATTTATTAATTTTATTAATTATTTATTTATATGATTAAATTTTAATTGAAGAAACATAATATAATTTAATAAAAAAATCATTTTTTTTTAAAAAATACAATATAATTACCAACCGAAAGTTCGGTCGGTAATTATATTACAATATGTAAATTTTACCGACGACACTATACGGTCGAAAAATTCAAGATATTACCGACCAAATTATATGTCGGTCGGTAATATCTTGAGTTATTATTGACCGAATTTTATTTATTTAACGACCGATTATTTTCCATTTTCCGTCAGTAATACTTATAGACAATAAACTTATTTAGTTGGTGATTGGTCGGTAAATCACCGAAGGAAATATATTTAGTCAGTATTTTGGTACCAATGAAAATTTACCGACATAATATCATGGTCGATAATCGATCGGTAATTTACCATTCCGATTGAAATATATTATTTACCGATCGATAATTCGGTTGGTAAAAAATTATTTTCTTGTAGAGTTTCCTTGGTTGGGCTAGTGGGAGATGTAATCAGTTTTCTGAAGAGAGTTGTTGACGAAGAAATGAAGTGATTAAGTGGTGAAGGTTCCTTACAAAAGTGTTTTGTTCTTGTAATTCATTGCAGGATTGGTAATAAAACATACAAAATATGCAAGTTTTCAGATGAATGACAAAACTAATTGCTTGTGTCATGTCAGATTCATTGGACAACAATCGTATGATTGAATCTGCGGGTCTTACTCAGTCAACCGTAAAAGATTTCAGTTCACCCATGTGATATATATTAATATTATGTTCCACTTTCCATGTTGTGAGGGAAAGAAAATTGATTTATCATTATCATATTTAAACACAACATTGATGAAAAATTCATGCATATTCTGTCCTATTAAGCTTCCGATGCTTGCGATGAGATTGGATGAAAAATTGGTTGGATGTGATCTCCTTCCGCATCTGGACGCCCCGACTCCAAAAGCAGTAAGGCGGGCGGTAATTTACCCATTCATGGATCGAGATGGCTGCCTCGATGCAGTGCCACCGCCGTTGAGGCGGTTGAGGTGCGTATCAAGAATATGCCGTCTCGATCTGATTTTTAAAACATTGATTAACATTAGTACTCATTTATGTCAAATATAATTTTAGATATTAAATAATCAATTTTAGGATATAATTCAGATGACTCTATCTTAATTGTTTACTGAAAGTTTCATTTTAAATCATGAACCGAGAAGTTGAGCTAGTACTAGTTGTTTAATCCAAAAGATGTTTGGGTCCATATGATGGATAAAGGATGTGGATTTATTTTAACACTAGCACAAGGCTGTATGCTGGCTAAATATTTTTTTAATTATAATTTCATATCATAATAAAAAATTATAATATTATTTTAGGTATTAATCTTGTAAATGCTTCGGATCTCATCATTTTATAATTTAAATGAAACAATTGATTTATTTACATTTGTCTATTTTGTTTGTCTCTCAATTCTCAAACAATATTTTTAATTCACATTAGAGTGTCTCTCTTTTCTCTCTCATTTCAAATCATATCTATAACTATAAATAACTTTAAAACATTTAATTTTCTTGAATTTTAATGAAATTTATCGAACATGAAATTTCGACCCGTTCATATTCATTATGCAATAGCTAATAGTCAATATTTACATCTTGAAACACAACAAATAATAAAAAATTCATAAAAAACTTATAGAAATAATTTAAAGTAAAATAACAAATAATAGTAGACACGAAATCTAAAAAATTGGTTAAGTTTTGTGGGCGGCTGCTATATAATTTTTTTTATTTTAATAAAAGATTATATTTTATATTGTAATAGGTTTGTTATTTTAATTTTACAGTTTAGTAATAAAAAACTAATTGTAAAAATTAGGTGTTCATATGCTTTTTGTTTTAATAAAAGATTATAATATGTTTTCTTATTATAATAGGTAATAAAAAAAATTGTAGAGATTATGTGTTACATTATTATTTTTTTTAAAATTTAATGGGAGATTATATTACGTCTTCTTATTATAATAGATTTTTTTTTATAATAATTTTTATTTTAATTCTATAATTTAATAATAATAAATTATAATATTTATTTATTAATTCATTAATTCATTCATTCATTTAATATGTTTCTAATTTTAATAGGAGAGTATGTTATTATATTGTAATAGGTTTCTTATTTTAATTTTACAATTCAATAATAAAAAAAATCAATCGTAGAGATATTTTAATTTTACAACTTAATAATAAATAGTATATTTTGCTTGTATATTATAATATTGTTCTTATTTTAATAATTTATTATTTTAATTTTGTATTTTAATAATGAAAAAATAATTATAGAGATTAGATGTCACATATATATATTTTAATGAGATATCATAATATGTTTTCTTATTGTAATATGTTTCTTATTTTAATAGTTTATCATTTTAATTTTATAATTTAAAATAATAAATTATCATATTAATTAATTTAATTAATAAGTTTCTTATTTTAATATGAGATTATGTTTTTATATTATAATAAGTTTCTTATTTTAATTTTATAATTTAATAATAAAAAATTGAAATTGTAGAGATTATGTGTCGGCGTTATAAAATGCTAAACATATTTTTTTATATATATGTGTGTGTCCTTTCTCATTAGTCGTAAAAAGACTCTAATTAACGTACCACCAACTGGTAGGGTAGTAAATAGTAATTACCTACTTTCCTCCTATATATATATATATAAAAGTTCAAAACCACGTCGTTTTTGGTACCGGTTCTTGAATCAAGTATATGGTTCTTTCATTTCTCAATTTCAATTTCAATTTCAATTTCGGGCATATGGTCCGATTCTAGTTTTGAAAAATAAAATTCTGAAACCTACCTTGCAAAAACCGATTCATAACTTTATTTCGATTCTAGAGCCAAAATGATTGGTTCAGTTGATATCGTTTCCGGATCTCCCCCATGTCCTAAGTTGGCAATAAAAAAAAGTGATATAAAGGATATTGCCGATTTCTTCTCTAATGTATACATTGTATTATTGGAAATTCTTCAATATTATATGGATGGAGGAGGGACATGTCCCTAGGATGGTACTCCTTAGGGACATGTCATCTAATTGAAAATAATATGGTTATAGGCTCCAAATGTTGCATGGGAGGGGTATAACCTTTTGAAGGGTTACACCTCATCCCAAAGGGTGTCTTTTAGACACCCTTCCATGCTTTTTATAGGGGGCTGACCGGCGTAACACACACGTATAACGCAAGCGCACGTATCGTTCAAGTAGTATAAAAATATCGATCTCACGAGGACTTAATATCTAATCTATTAATTTTATGAGGTCAAATGATTACTAGTATCTAACAGGTTGTTTGATTGATTTGAAATAGTGACGATTCTAAATTTAAAAACAAGTAAATAAAATTGTTCGAAAATAGGTTTTAAGAAAATTCAATATTAAAAACTATCTAGGGTTGTGATTTCTTCCAATATCATTTTAAAGATGAAGTGATTATTTTATTTTGTGTAATAAATCGATTTACTAACCTGGAATACTAAATTATGCAAAAGCCTATGTCGATGGTCAGACGCAAATACCCAGTTTAACCCAATTGAACCATATGTCTATGTCAACCAATTATCTGGATTCATTAAGTTTAAGTTCCAATTATGGCTACCCCCGCCCGACATGTATATGTCTATCCTGTAAGGAAATCTATTAAAGGGTTATCTATCCTCAAGGAAGATCGTGGGCTATTAAGTCTAAGGTTGAAACCTAAAATTCACTTGTCAAGTTTATTTTAGATTTACCACATCAATCTTATTAGTGGCCATTAACAAGACGCATTAAGCTTAAGACTAAATAAGTAAACCTTTAAATTACCCAAACTATAAAATAACCTCTTATAAACCGGTGATATTGGATTTCATCACAACCCCAGATAACTGGCTTAGTTGCTACACATATTTACGGTACGGTAGTAAAAATTAAATAAAATAAAAGACATAAAGTAAAATGCTGAAAGTAAATTGCTGAAAAGTAAATGACGAAATTAAATACTGAAAATTAAATGCTGAAAGTAAATGCTGAAAGTAAATTACTGAAAAGTAAAAGCTGAAAGTAAATTACTGAAAAGTAAAAAAACTGAAAATTAAAGAAAGAAAAGTATTGTGCGTAAAAGTAAATTGCGGAAAATAAAACTGAAAAGTAAAGAAAAGAAAGTGCGAAAGCGGAAATTAATTACTAAAAGCTATAAATAAACAAACAAGATACAATCTTCTTAGTATTCTTAAGGAATTCCTTAGAAGAAAGTATGAATTTTACAAATGAAATGGCTTGGTATTTATAGGCAAAATTTTGCCTCCATCAAATCATCCACCAAATCAATTATTAATTGCTCCACTAATTGCTCCACTAATTGCTCCATTATTAATTGATCCACTAATCTCTTATCATGTTTGGTGATGATTTGATAATTTTTATTATTATTTATTAATTTATTTTTTTGCTTTGAAAATGATTGAAAGTGACTTTAATAATTACACACAACACACTTCTGGATGGTTCATCAATTTCGGGCATGAAATCTTCAGAATTCGAAATTATTTTGTCTTTCCAAGCTGTATATCTTTGAGTCTTCTTAATCTGGAACTTGAATAGCTCAATCCGATATCGGAGTAAACAGTTATGCCCAAAATACGACAGATGCACAAAACTGGAATTTCCAAAACTGCACTTCGTTAAAACGCCTTTTCAAGTTTCCAATCTCCAAAATTAATATGTCAAGTCCAATTTTTACCCTTATTTGACCCATATTCGTCCTAAATGATTTCTAAGTCCCAATATTATTTTATCTACAAAATAAACTAAAACATATCAAAACGTTCATCAAACCCAGAGAAACTAAACAAAATATTAAGTAAAAGGGGCGGTAAATATTGATATATTTCCGCTCATCACACCCCCAAACCTAACATTTTGCTAGTCCTCGAGCAAAACAACAAAATAAAAATACAAGAAACAATTAAAATTAAACTAAGCCACTTTCGTAGGGATCACGGTTGCATTTAGCATATGCAACAAGCCTTTAAACCCCTAGGTGTCCCTAGTGGACGAGTTATAGTCTCGTGAGGGCTTACAGCAATGATACCCACAAACATTTTGTAAAAGTAAAAAGGTAGTGAAACTAATGCACACAAAAGCAAAAAGACGAGAAAAAGAGAATAAAGAAGTTAGTGACTAATCATGTGAAACTTCTACTCCAAATCAATAGTTGTTTTGTTTCATTCTAAATTACCGAATAAGTAAATTCTCCGATTATTTTTACCATTCTCCATATACACAGTCGACAAAATATTAATCAACTCATTTTTGCCCACAACAGTCATAAGTGCAGTTGATAAGAGAGTAATATTTTGTCCTAAAGTTCTATCAGATTTCACACCTTTTTGTAGCAATGGAATAATTTTCTGATTTTCTGATTTTTTTCTTTGATTTTTTTCTCTATTTTTTATTTATATACAATATCTTCCATCTATGTAACGAGTGTTGGGTCGGTGGCTCCCAAACCAGTTGGCTTTAGGGCACCAGATGTTAAGACATCCCTAAGGACTTAATTACTCAGACTTCAGATATATTTTTGCAGCATCTTGATCCATGTAGCGAGCTTTGGGCCAGTGACTCCCAAACCAGTTGGTTTTAGGGCACTAGGTGTTAAAACACCCTTACAGACTTAATAACTCGGATCTCATATTTTTTTTTTACTTCATTGCTTTTTGAGATGCTTCCTCCAATTAAACTAGAGCACTGAATATTACAAACTTTTCAATTTTAACTAATGTCCGTATGTTACTATGTATGTTGATAATATCTGCTAACTGAGCATATGAAGATCCATTTTAGTCAATTTTATGGAGAATTTACAAATTAAATAATTCAAAAGGAAATAAACAAAAAATCAACTTGTTTCGAAATAGGTTTGAAATACGTCTCATGAGTGGAAACTCCTTACTCAGCTATCTATTACCAATTTCACCTTTTAGTCAAAATAAAAATACAAAACGCAAAATATTTTTGTAAATTTTTCAATTTTTTTTTGTATTTTCGAAAAATTTTGGACTAAAAATAAAACACACACAAACTAAAAACAATGTATTGATCAACTAATTTACTCCCCCAACCTAAATGAGACATTGTCTTTAATGTCTTAAACAGTAGAAGAATAGTTTAGAAGATAGTACCTGGTTAGCTGAAATTCTACAGGAAATTAAAGGTTAAGATCCAGATTAATCCGACGCCTCTTACCACGATCGTCCTCGGACCAATTTATCTTTGAAAGGATAGGGTCAACTTGTGGTTCATAGGCTAAGAGTTGGTCAATTAGATCCGGAGCAGTTCTGGCAGTAAGAGAAGTTCTTTCAAAGGTTTTGACACGAACCTTTCTCTGAGCATCATCAAGAAACACACAAAGAAAATCATAAAATCCATCAACGTTAAACACCCAATTGGTTTCTGGTGTATGTTCAGGTTCGCCCAAGATAGCACTATAAAAATTTCCTCAATGTGCCCAAGCCACCTGGCAAAGCGAGAAAAGTATAAGCATGTTAATCATTTCTACCATCGTCAGACATACCTGGCATGATCAGTTTCCTCTCTCGTTTGATGATCCAATAAGATTTGCCTCTACCAAGGGTTTTAGGATGATTCCCAAAACATGACTGCCTCTTTCCTGTACGGCCTTTGAAACGATCCACATTAGTCCAAGATTGCCTCCGCCATATATTAAGTGCATATTCCTTACTGCTAAGAGATCGACCCAATTCTTGTGCTGCTTCTATGTATTGTGGTTTAGTACAACACTACTACCGCAAACACACAAATGTTTCAACTCGTCTTATTGAAGTGGCTTCCATGTTTTACACTCTAGATGTCTTCAAAAGTGCAATGATTGAGTTGAATTTATAAAACCTAAAAAATGGTGAGTAAATAATAGCACAAGTATCTTCCAAAGGACGATTATTAGTTAACAGTAAATAAATCGTGATAGTCAAAAAGGTCTGGATCCTGTCGGAGAAAATAAAAGAAAACAACAAAATAATTTACAATTATTAGGAAAAGAAACAGATATAATATGTACAAGAAAAGTAGCGGCTTGATTGACGTCTATGCGTCAGGGACAAGCTTCCCATCCAATTTTCTTATAAACTGGCAAACAGAGTCTTTTTGAGTCAGATTCCCAAGACTTAATTGTTGTCTTTCTTTTTGGAATTGTGTATGTAATTTGCGAATTTGCGAATGGCTATGTGAACATATCCACTTGGATGCGTCTCAAGAGTTGAAGATATATCATCTAAAGACTCCTTACTCAAGCCATCCCTAATGAATTTAATTTTGTCTTCGCGATTATCAGACACCATTCCTAAAGAACGACAACGAGTATTACAATTCCAACCAGCGTGCACATTTGTAACAAACACCCATTTGTTTAGCTCTACGTTTCTTTGCATAGGTGCTTCTTCCAAAACCAGGCAGATGTGAAATAAAAGAGTCAGAAGACTCACCTGCCAATCGGACTCGTGCTTCAATTACCCAACGAATGTCATTAGGAATACCATGGATCATTAGTAGTCTCATCCGTTCCAAGCGAGCTTTGTAGACTTTCATCAGAGTTTTTGAGGGAGAGAAGGAAATTGCTTGTGAAGATTTGCGAGAACTTCTTCCATCCTGAATGTCTAATCTGCAAACTAAACACAAAAAACCACAAAATTAAATCACACCAGAATCACAATATATACAAAATTGCATGGGTTGCCTCCCCTGCGAGCGCTAAGTTTAAAGTCGTCAGCTAGACGTGATTCTCGAACGTTTATGCTGGATCTGAAAGTGTGACACTTTCTTTTTGTCGCTCAAATGATTCTCCCCAGTAGTGCTTACACGCTTGTTTTTAACCTTGAAAGTTTTGTTGGAGTCAGGATCATGTATCTCAACGGCTCTATCTGGTAAAACTTTGGTGATCACAAATGGACCTGACCACCGTGATTTTGGCTTCCATGGGAAAAATTTCACCCTTTTTTGTTTAACAGTACCTTCTGCCCTGGTTCCAGTTGTATGCGCACTAACTTCTCATCAGTCTTTTCCTGCCCTTTTCTTTGTACAATTTGGCATTCTCAAAAGGTGTATGTGAAATTCCTCCAATTCGTTGAGCTGGTGGAACTTTTTCTCTCTGTTGTGTGCTTGTAGTGCAAGAATAGGTTCTTTCAGTGCAAAAGATGCGCTTTATCTTTAGGCTCCACAGGCAATTGACATGTTTTAAGTTTGTCAGTAGAACTTTGTATTGCATTGGAGTTCTGAATGGTACTGTGTATCACATCAAGTCTGAAACATTCCTCCTTCTTTTCATCATCTGGGAAATTCATGGCCTTGAAAACATTGAATGTTACTTCTTGGTCATGTCCCTCATGGTTAATTCTCTTTTTTGTACATCAATAATGGTTCGACCTGTAGCCAAGAATGGTTCCCCGAGGATGATTGGCACGTCTGCGTCTTCTCCATATCAAGGACAATAAAATCTGCTGGGAAAATGAATTTGTCAACTTTGACCAGCACACATCCTCAACTACGCCTCTTGGAAATACGAGTGTTATATCAGCAAGTTGTAGAGAGACTGAAGTTGGCATTGTTTCTCCAATCTGAAGTTTCCTGAAAATAGAAAAAGGCATCAAGTTAACACTTGCACCTAAATCACATAAAGCCTTACCAAAGTTATGTTCTCCTATGACGCAAGGAACAGTGAAACTGCCAGGATCTTTCAACTTTGGGGGAAGTTTCCTCTGAATGATAGCGCTGCATTCTCTGATAATGCTTTGTCTCGTAATCTCTCAATCTCTCGCTTTCGTGAAAGAATGTCTTTCATGAATTTGGCATAGCTGGGCATTTGTTCCAACGCTTCTGCAAATGGAATGTTGATATGCAGCTTTTTGAGATCTCCAGGAAACCGAGAAAACTGCTTTTCCAATTTGTTCTTCTGAAGACGTTGAGGAAAAGGTGGAGGTGGAATGATCTGTTCTTTTTCCTTTGCTTCTTTTTCCTCCATCTGTTGCTTTGTTTCTTTTTTGGAACTTCCTCAGCAGTTGTTTTGGCTCCAACATCTTTGTTGATTTCAGTACCGCTTTTTAACATGATGGCATGACATTGCTCCTTCCCCATGTTCCTTGGATTTTGTTCAGTGTTGCTAGGAAGGTTACCTGGCGGTCTGTAACTCTGAGCATTGACCAGTTGTCCAATTTGATTCTCCAGTGCTTTAATAGAAGCAGATTGACTTTGAATTAATGCTGATTGGGATTGAAACATAGCATCATATCTTGCTGCTTGAGATTGAAACATAGTATCATATCTTGCTGCTTGAGAGTCGTGTTTTGCTTCTATCTTTTTCAAGTGGGTCAACACTTCTGTTATTCCTGGTTCATTTGCCTGCTCCTGGCTTTTTCAGTTGCTTGGAATTCAGGTGGTGGATAGTTCTGTTGTTGGCCTGAATTGTTGCTCCATGAAAAATTGGATGATGATTCCTCCACCTTGGTTTGTAGGTGTTGGAATATGGATTGTTCCCCTGTCTGTTGAAATTGTTGACATAATTCACCTTCTCTTCAAGTTGGTTCGACTCTGGTGCTCCTCCAATGGTGAACTTGTGGATCCAATGTAAGAGTCTCCATGAATTTGCATATCTGATCCAGCTTGGCGTTGACTGCTGTATTGGCTCCACTTTCATAAATTCCTGCAATTCTTTGGATCATGCTCCTTTCTGTTGGCCACAAGGAATTGTTGTTGGCCATTTCTTCGATTAGTCCCAGGCTTGATCTTCTCCTTTTGCCATTAAAGCTCCTCCAGCAGCAGCATCAATTGTGGTTCTCATTATTCCAGAAAGTCCATTATAGAAGGTTTGGACTTGAAGCCACTTTGTTTCTCATGGTGAGGACATTTCCGGAGTAAATCTTTGAATCTTTCCCAAGCTTCGCAGATGGATTCTGAATCTTGTTGTACGAAGGATGTGATGTCATTCCTCAACTTTGCAGTTCTGGCTGGTGGAAAGTACTTTGCAAGGAATTGGTGGCTAGAGTGTTCCAAGTGTGATGGAACTGCTGGTAGTGAATGTAGCCAAGCTTTAGCTCTGTCCTTCAAGGAGTATGGAAAAACACGCAGTCTCATTGCTTCTTCAGCTGCTCGGTTGTAATTGAAAGTGCCGCAAACTTCCAGGAAGTTGCTGATGTGGGCATTAGGATCTTCAGTTGCCCCCCAAACTGTACTGACTGCTGAATCATCTGGATGCATGTTTTGATGTCACCCGCATTTGCTGGTAAGGGAGGAAGTACAATACAGAAATGAGTCTGTCAACCACCGGAATGGTTCTGTCTCGAATGGGAATCGGTGGTGCAACGTTCAAAGGTTCAGGTTCCATGTTGACTAAGCTTCTTGGCCTTCCCGCCTTCCCTTCTCAACTGTCTGATGGTTCTTTCAATTTCTGGGTCAAGCGGTCGAAGTTCAAAGCTTCTGGTTCGTCTCATGAAGTTTCTGAGAACCTGAAACACAAGAAACAAAACAATAAGTAAAAAGAAATTAGATACAAGTAAAGTATCTAACCACTAAACTAATAGTGAAAGATAAATAAGTCCCCGGCAACGGCGCCAAAAACTTGACCGGCGTAAACACACACGTATACGCAAGCGCACGTATCGTTCAAGTAGTATAAAAATATCGATCCCACGAGGACTTAATATCTAATCTATTAATTTTATGAGGTCAAATGATTACTAGTATCTAACAGGTTGTTTGATTGATTTGAAATGGTGACGATTCTAAATTTAAAAACAAGTAAATAAAATTGTTCGAAAGTAGGTTTTAAGAAAATTCAATATTAAAAACTATCTAGGGTTGTGATTTCTTCCAATATCATTTTAAAGATGAAGTGGTTATTTATGTTGGGTAATAAATAGGTTTATTAACCTGGAACACTAAATTATGCAAAAGCCTCATGTCGATGGTCAGACGCAAATACCCAGTTTAACCCAATTGAACCATATGTCTATGTCAACCAAATTATCTGGATTCATTAAGTTTAAGTTCCAATTATGGCTACCCCGCCCGACAGGTATATGTCTATCCTGTAAGGAAATATATTAAAGGGTTATCTATCCTCAAGGAAGATCGTGGGCTATTAAGTCTAAGGCTGAAACCTAAATTCCTTGTCAAGTTTATTTTAGTTTACCACATCAATCTTATTAGTGGCCAATTAACAAGACGCATTAAGCTTAAGACTAATAAGTAACCTTTAAATTACCCAAACTATAAAATAACCCCTTATAAACCGGTGATATTGGATTTCATCACAACCCCAGATAACTGGCTTAGTTACGACACATATTTACGGGTAGTAAAAACTTAAATAAAATAAAAGACATAAAGTAAAATTGCTGAAAAATAAATTGCTGAAAAAGTAAATGACGAAAATTAAATACTGAAAATTAAATGCTGAAAAGTAAATGCTGAAAAGTAAATTACTGAAAAGTAAAAGCTGAAAGTAAATTACTGAAAAGTAAAAACTGAAAATTAAAGAAAGAAAAGTAATGTGCGTAAAAGTAAATTGCGGAAAGTAAAAACTGAAAAGTAAAGAAAAAAAGTGCGAAAGCGGAAATTAATTACTAAAAGCTATAAATAAACAAACAAGATACAATCTTCTTAGTATTCTTAAGGAATTCCTTAGAAGAAAGTATGAATTTTACAAATGAAATGGCTTGGTATTTATAGGCAAAATTTGCCTCCATCAAATCATCCACCAAATCAATTATTAATTGCTCCACTAATTGCTCCACTAATTGCTCCATTATTAATTGATCCACTAATCTCTTATCATGTTTGGTGATGATTTGATAATTTTTATTATTTATTTATTAATTTATTTTTTTTGCTTTGAAAATGATTGAAAGTGACTTTAATAATTACACACAACACACTTCTGGATGGTTCATCAATTTCGGGCATGAAATCTTCAGAATTCGAAATTATTTTGTCTTTCAAAGTTGTATATCTTTGAGTCTTCTTTAATCTGGAACTTGAATTAGCTCAATCTGATATCGGAGTAAACAGTTATGCCCAAAATACGACAGATGCACAAAACTGGAATTTCCAAAACTGCACTTCGTTAAAACGTCTTTTCAAGTTTCCAATCTCCAAAATTAATATGTCAAGTCCAATTTTTGCCCTTATTTGACCCATATTTCGTCCTAAATGATTTCATTAAGTCCCAATATTATTTTATCTGCAAAATAAACTAAAACATATCAAAACGTTCATCAAACCCGAGAAACTAAACAAAATATTAAGTAAAAGGGGCGGTAAATATTGATATATTTTCCGCTCATCAGGGGCCTCCATGTTCATTTTCAGGGATCAGAATTTCATCCAAAGTTTAGTGTCTCATATTGTTGTTTGAATCAAGAGAGAGTTCTCCCTCATTACCAAGTTCGAGATCTTGTTATGGTGTGCCCCTTGAACAAGAGGAATCCGGGTTATTCTGGGAGAACATTTGCCATAAAATCCGTAGAGCACCGAGACGGGGCTGATAAGTTCTTAAGGACCGAGAATCTTCTCGACTTGGACTATTGTATTCGTCGTTTTTCCAGGTTTTCTTCTTTTTCATTTTACAGTTTTAGGGTTCTTGCATGAGAAAGTAGATCTGACTTTATATTTTCTGGATTTGATTTGTTTGTTGCATGTTTGCTTTCTGTTTAATAACACCAATATAACAACAATCTTAAGAATTTAACATTTAGTGTTGTTAGATAGTAATTCGCATGCTTAGATAAGAAAATTTTTTGGAAAAAATATAGTTTGGTCCTAACACTCGCCCATGGGTAGCTTCACGCTTATCGGTTATATGTGGTTTCTTTTTTCTTATCGTACCATACATCATAATACTAGCATATTGAGATAGATATCTAAGCAAACAGTCATTCATCGGCAAACAATTTCTTCAACTAGTCACTTTGCCAACTACTTAAGTTCTTGCTGCTAAAAAACTATTATTAAGTGCTTATGAGTCTAACCTAGATCGCCCACTCAAGGCATCAGATAAAAATCAATTGGGACTTATCGTTTCTAAAATTTCATCAAAATCAAACAAATTCGTCATTAGACTATGCTTTACTATCAAGGAATAAAAACATTTTTTTATAAAGAGGAACTAACACTACATGCACACACCCCAAAACTTAAAACTTACATTGTCCTCAATGGAAAATAAATATAAAAAAATAAAAATAAGGAACAACACTACCGTGCATGGAGTTGATAAGGCTTCTACTGGTCAGAATTTTGTTGCGCGGGCTTTGTGTGTTTCGTGCTACCTGCATAAATAGCATGCAAACAAATAAATAAACAATAGCACACAATAAAATAAAATAAAGTAAAGAAAATAAATTAAAAAAAATAAATGCAAGGGTTGCCTCCCCGCTAGCGCTAAGTTTAACGTCTTCAGCCAAACGCAACCACCCAAATGGTGTTCATGGTAGCTTCTTCTTTTGTATCCACTGATTGCTTTGACATGAAAAAGATAGTTTGACAGGCTGTGGCAATTTATCCAAAAAACCCTTACTACTGTTTGATGATGGAGGAAGTAATCTGCCCAATCTGTGTTTCTACGGACTTCATTGTTGCCTCGATATTTTCCATGTGTGTCTCAATATTATTCAACCTTGCTTCATTCTTCTCAAACTTTGCCACAGTATTAGCAACAAACATTCATGAAATCTTCCAAGGAAGATTTCTGCTCAGCTCATTGATAGTCAAATCCCGATGAAGGTTGCAAGACATTCTCTGTATTAGCATATTACAGGTTTGGATGATAACAGTTAGGCACATGATTGCCTCTATAGCTGCTGAAGTTCCTATTGTTCATAAATTGGACTTGCTCAAAGTTTGGGTTTCCTTCCAATAACAGCATATTTGTAGCCGCCGCTGATTCAATAGATGGTACTCGTGGATTTGTTAGGGCTGCTACTTGAGCCGATATGGTGGAAATCTGAGTGGTAAGTGCCACAAGAGGGTCCACTTCATATATTCCAGCCGCTTTGGTCACCGTACCACGTTCACTTGGCCATTGAAAATGGTTAATGGCTATTTCTTCTAACAGATTGTAGGCGTCCTCGGCTGATTTCTTGAATAGAGCTCCCCAGCTGCTGCATCAACCACAGTCATATTCGAACTACCCAGCCTATTATAGAACAACTGAATATGGACCCAGTCTGCATAATCGTGTTGTGGGAATCTTCGTAGTAAATCCTTAAAGCACTCTTATGCTTCATACAGAGTTTCAATCTCTAGCTGCTTAAATATGCTAATTTCTGCTCTTAGTTGAGCTGGTGGAAAGAATCTCTCAAGAAATTTCGTGGCCATATCCGCCATGTCATGATACTCTCCGTCTGTATTGATTGAAGCCAATCTCACGCTTTATCATGTAAAGAGAATGAGAATAAGCGTAGCCTGATGACCTCTTTACTCACGCCATTCATCTTTATAGTATCTGCGATCTCCAGGAATATCCTTAAGTGCAAGTTGGGATATTCTACAGCTGAACCCCCAAACTGATTCCTTTGTACTATGTTGATCAATGCAGGTTTTAACTCAAAATTATTGGCGTTGATTGGTTGATGGGTGTAGGCACTGCATTTTTGCATGTAAGTCCCGATAATGAGTCTCGTATGGAGACACTACCTCTTTAGTTGTGAAAGTCACGGGAAACATACGTCGGAAGGGAATAGTCAAGAATTGACACATTGTTGGATTTAATTCGCTGGAGTAGCTTCGGGTTCGCTTGTTGGACCTCCGTTTTAAAACACACACTCAACCCAAAACCCCACAAACCATACACCAAGCTCGTTTCGCCCAAGCTCAATCCAAATAATTAAAACATATTTAAAACACAAATTAAATTAAATTAATTTAAATCCAATTAAATTAAATTAAATCTCATCAAATACTTTCATAATCCACTTAAAATACATTCCCTAATTAAAAGATACAAATCAAATCATATCTCTATCAAAAGAGAAAAAATCAAATCAAATTAAAAGATTTTCCTAATTAAAAGATATCCCCATTAATACACAAATTCTTTCCCTATTCACACAAGGTAAACCCATCCCTTTACCTATAAAAAGAACCCTTAACCTCACCTTTCTGACCCTGGCTCATCCTCACGGCACCAAGAAACCCTAAAACACATATCTCTCTCTCGCCACTCTTGGCCATAACAAACAAAGGGCTGCGCATTATTAAATGAAAACATTAGGGTTTGTCAAGGGCTGCATGCAATCGTAAGTGCGCACAAAAGAAATTAGCAAGAGGTGGATGAACGTGTATCGAGCATGATTAGGTTGTTAGTACGTTATTTATCTTTGTAACCATGATTTAGTTTAGTATGTTATTTATCTTTAAGCATGATTTGGTTGTTTATTTTTAAGCATGATTAGTTATTCGTTTTGCGTTTGGAATTTGCATTAAGTTTATGTTGTTGTTTGCATTTCGCATTATATAATTGAAATATGTTCATGAGATTGCCATGTGTTGTCGAGTGTTATGATGACTTACTTTCCAAGCATGCAAACCTAGACATATGACTTATTTTTATGAACATGAACCAGATATAGGTTGTTCTTGAGCATGTTGAGTAGATTCGGTTAGTTTATTGCACAAATCACATCATTACAAGTGACATAAGTAAGAGACCATTCCGAACCCAACGGTTTGAGGTCTTCCCTTGCGAGGGGTGAGTACGGCCTTAAATCTTTATCCCGGTTCACACCGGGTGGCGACTCCATGTTATTTCTCCGGTTTAGTTCCCTGCGAGCTATTCCGTACTCCCAACTAGGCCGCGAGCCTGGAACAGCGTCGCCGATTTATGTGTCCTACAATGGGCAATCCCAGAATATGTATCATCAATGACCGGCTTGAAGTGATCTCTTATTGCCACCTGATGTGAGTTGTTCTCTCTGTTTTCAGCCGTCATTGCTTCTTTTTTAATTTTCATTTCTTTCTTTAGTCTCATCGCTGTTCTTTCTATTTTAGGATCAAATAGGAGCGAGTCGAGACTTGTGGATCTTCGCATTCACTGAAGTACTGAAAGAAAAAAGAAAAAAATCAATAAACAAAATGAAGACAAAAAAATAAAAATAAAAAAATAAATACAAAAAAATAAACTAAAAATAAAAGATAAAAATCTAAATTAAAGCTAAGATTACTTGGTAGTAGTATTAATGTGAATTAAACAAACAATCACATCAATGACGGCAAAAACTTATTGTGATATTTTATATCGTACCGCAAGTGTACGGTGTCAAGTTTTAATATAAATCAGGAAAATAGTGTCGAACCCACAGAGATTGCGTTAACTGGCACTAAGTACTACAATTGATAATCCTAACTTTATTTAGAAGATAATAATAAAGATTTAATTAAATAAATAATATATAAAAATAATTAGATATGAGGAATTAATACGATAGAGATTCTATAGTCTGATTTCACATAGTTGTCTCCTATGTATTTGTCATGTCAATTAATCATTGTTCAGTTATATTATTTATAAGTCAAGAATCCTCAAGTATTCACTCACTCTCTCGAGTAACAGTGAAAATATTATCAACTACAGATTTCGATATCTCTATAAAAATCTAGTAATTAACAACTCATTACGTCTTGTGACTTTATGTTAACGACTTCAAAAGAACTACAGATTCTCTCGAATTCTATGAAATATTAGGTCATATTCTCTAGATCTTATTCAAAATCCCCTCTCTCAAGTGATAGATTTTAAACATTCATCATCTTCAATTGTTGCCAACAATCAAGAAGCATTAAACTCAAAAGAATATAAATAAAATGAATAAAACTTCATAACAAAATTAACAAACAATACAAAGGTTCAAGCATCAGTTACATCATTCTCCAGAATTAAGGAGTTGGTTCATAACTAAAGATAAAAACAATAAAAACATGTCATGAATCTAATGGAAATCATTAGAGTTCTAAGAAAGAAACAAGATGATAAAACCTGAATTGAATCTCTTCCTCTTCGGACGTCACCGCATTCGTCTCCTCTTGTCGCTCTTCAATCCTCCTTCTTGGATCTCTCTAAAATATGTATTTTGGTGTTTTGTGCTGTGTATTAGCCCCCCTTGAGTTTTGAACGAACTAATCTATTTATAATAGAGTCTTGGGGTCATTGAGCATCTAAAAACCTTAAAAACTATGTTTCTGGTGCACGCGAGGCACCGCGGCGCCAAACTCCCTGCTTTTTGTATGGCAGTCTGTTGAACGCGTGTCGCGACGCTCAGCAAGGGCGTGTCGCGATGCGTGGCAGGTTCACTGGTTGTTTGATTTATGCTTTTCTGCTCTTCCCGCGTGCTTCTGATGCGTCCGTATGGTCCCAAAACACGTATAAATGCCCCAAGATCCATGTATTAATGCTTCCTACAAATAAAACATAAAAGAACCATAAAATTCATTAAATGATACGAAATCTAACAAAATAATAAGTTAAGAATGCATGAATAAGTGAATATAAATCACACTTATCAAGCATCCATTGATGATTTTGGCATGGGCATTGAGAATAAAATAATAATGCATTTTGACAAGGTTTTTTGGGCCAAATGTGGGAGGTGGTATATCATGTTTCAGGTGTATATGTCATTTCTCTCATAGTAGCTGGGTCCCACACAATTATGGGTCACAGCTGTTGTGAGAGAGATGATATATACACCCGAAATATAATATAATTTTTCCAAACGTGGAGTTCTTGGGAGTGGTTGCAGAAACATCATATGTGTATAATATTGTAGTGAAGGCCTACTATCACTTCTCCGTCTGTCTATATAATATTAATTATTTCGTTGGACAAATTTGACAATTTGCTGAATTAATTAGTAAGTAAAGTTTTGATATTTTTTCTTGTCGTTTGGTTGTTTGTTTATGCTTCTTGTTGTTTTGCATGTAAGCTAAGCTTATTTGTCACTAATGGATGGTTAATTAGAGAATAGAGAGCCAGCATATCTTCTTTTTAACTTGCATCACCCAGCAAATGGTCATTATTTTATAATCCACATAAGCTATTGAAATTAGTAGGGTGCCCTCGGTTTTAAGGGGTTATATTTAACTTGTCGAGTTTTGATCTTGGGAGAGAGAAATGAATAAAAAAATAAATATATTTATAATTTGCCCACCCCTCACCACAAGAAATCAGTCAAATAACGACGGAAAAATCCGTAATTATTCCGTCACTAATGGTCAATCAATGCTGGAAAAATTTTGTCGCTATTTTATTGGTCGCAAATAAATAGCGACGTAAATATTACATCCCTCGCTAATTAGTGACGGAATATATTTATGTTGTTATTTAGGGACGGAATAGAATTCCGTCGTTATTGAGTGACGGAAAATTCCGTGGTTAATTAGATATGAAAATTTTGTAGCTAAATAGCGACAGAATTCTACGAAATTTCCGTAGCTAAATTCGCGCCATTTTTAGGTTCATAATTTTTTGTTGTCTCTAAATTCCGTCGCTAATTTCATTATCTGTTTCAATTTCGTCGCTAAATTTGAAAATGATTATCTGTCGCTAAAACTGTAATTTCTTGTAGTGCCTTATCTTTTAAAAAAAAGTTAGTATGATACGAATTGTTAATTTTAGTGAGATTTTTGTGATTATATAATTTTTGAAAATCTAAACCAAACAGTCTTTTTTCATTAAGTGGGTCGGTTGTATGAATATTTTGACACATTCTATCCAAAAATTATTATTTTATTAAATTAAGTAAAATATAAAATTAAAATTAAAATTAATATCATATTCTTATTTTTTCCTCTCTCATTTTCTCACCTTATCTCTCATAATCTTCTCATCTAATGACATTTGACATATAATTCAAACTTAAATATATAATATTTTTAGGGTAAACTCTCGTTTAGTCCCTATATTTTGGGCTAGATGCTAGTTTAGTCCATATATTTTGATAAATATCCCACAAAATCCTTGGAGTTAGTTGTTACGATAGAAAGTTTATTTTTTCCCAAGTTTTTAACTTTAAAAAAAAGACATCTCACATCTTTTATTAGTCAAATTTTGAATGATATTACTATAAAATATAGAAAAAAATATAATTATTAACTGTAACCGAACTAACAACAAGACTGTCTTGAGATATTTTTCAAAATATAAAAACTAAATAGATATTTAGCCTAAAATATAGAGACTAAATGAGTATTTACTCATTTTTTTAGTGAATGTCATTTATTATTATATGATACCACTAAAAAAAAAAGAAAGAAAAAATAATGAGATGATCATTGTCCATAAACCCCTAAATACATAGTCGAGTTAGTTTTTAAATATTTTAATAAAATCTTATCATCCAAATTCTTTTTTTTTTTTTAACTTCCTAAATTTGAATCTTAGAAGAGATAATAAAGTGCCGAGCCTCATCTTAAAAAAAAAAAAAAAAAAAAAAAGAAAAATCATCCGCACATTTTTTTTTGATAGGATCATCAACACAATTAAAAGGCTGAAGTAGTAAATTTGTACGCGAGAGAGCGTCTCATTGGTCGTTGTTAATTTGATGATAGGTAACTTTGGGGGCTTGTGGCCAAATTTTTCACGTGCAATTGCTGGTGCACTTCCATTTCCTTGGATGATCGTCGTTACTCTCCTCACTCTGAACCAGTAGCGTTTGGCCCATTCGGCCGTCCGAATCCCAATTTTCCATTTTTATAATCACATTCAAACATATTCCAGTTCCATTTAACTTACCAATCAGTATAAATAAATTAATTACAATTACAAACGCAAACGCCATCCATTTTCAGTAGCGAAATCTTCTTTTATAATTTCTTTCTCTCTCTCTCTCTCTTGTTTTTTTTTTTTTAATATCTTTGTTTGTGTGCTGGAAGTTGATTGAAGTAAAAGAAAAGAACAGGCAATATGAAGAGATACAGGAATGGGCAAATCTGGGATTTCGAGACGGCGGCGGCGGCGAGCAGACGAGAAGTTATATTGGGTTTGGACGGTGGGACCACCTCCACCGTCTGCATATGCATGCCTGTCATTTCCATGTCGGACCCTCTGCCCGACCCTCTCCCCGTTCTTGCCCGGGCAGTCGCCGGCTGCTCCAATCACAACAGCGTGGGCGGTAAATTCATTTCTCTTCGACTAGTGTTGCAATTGGAATTTGGTTCATTTATTTCGTTGATTTATTTTCTTGTTTTTGGATTTTGGGTTTGCCTTTTTTTTTTTTTTTTTTTTTTTTTATGTGGGATTTTTGATAACTTGTGTTAATACTTGGGTCTTCGTGTCATCTGCATTGATGTACATAATTGCTGGATTTTGATTTTATGCTAGTTCATGATACATTAGCAAAAAGAGATGGTTGATTTTAAAACGCAACGCCTAGGTTTGGGGAGATAAGGGGTTAAAAAGTGTATTAGGGTTTGCCCACAGCCCACTCCCTTACCTTATTTTTTTTTTTTTTAAAAAAAAAAGGGTATAATAACGCTTATGTATATACAAAGTGCATGCATGTATTGCTAGTCATTTTCGTCCAATGACCTTAAATGATTTGTATTTTACAGAAGATGCTGCTAGGGAGACATTAGAGAAAGTAATGGCGGATGCGCTTTCAAAGTCAGGTTCCAATCGATCTGCTGTTCGAGCTGTTTGTCTTGCAGTATCTGGTGTTAACCATCCAGCAGACCAGCAAAGAATATTAAACTGGCTCAGGTTTGCCTGCTAAAGTACATCTTGTGGTTTTAATATACTGAGAAATGGGGATTTGGTTGTTATATGATCTTTAGAATAATTTGAATGCTAAATTAATTGGAAAATTGAGTGAAAAAAGGTTGGACTTTAGAAAACTGAAGAAAACAAGTATAAATTGGGTATTTTTGTGACTGCTGAATATCAATGTACCATAGTAGAGTAGACTGTAAAATGTGTTGAAATGCTGCTCACAAAGGATTCAGGGTGACTTGATACTGTAGAAAGTAAAATATGTTGATATAAAACTTATAATTTTTGTCAATTACGTCTGTGAAACCACGACATGAACCATCTTGTGCAAAACAATGAAGGCTTCTATAGACTATAGCTGCTACTGCAACTGCATAGTGCATACAGATTTATCAGAGCAGAAGAAGAATAAGAATCATAACCTCTGGCCCTAAAGCTGTTCTGGATTATTTTTTTAGTAGCTATGGTTATCAATTTATGCCTATCAGAAAGTCTTTTGAGGAATTGATGCCAAGAAATGGAAGACTGGAAGTTATGATTGAGAAAATGGAGATCTGATACAAGTGTAACAGCAAACATGATCATCTGGCAAGCTCAGACAGTTTTGGTGACCTCTGTGTTTGGGTTTGGTTCAGTGTTTAATGAACTTTCTTTGAATTTCTTTCAATTTTGTTTAGTTTTTAGTTTAGCACTAGTAGTAAACTAAACTTGGCGTCATAGTGTTAGGGACCAGTTTCCCTTGATTTATATTATTATTTGTCACATCATGCATCTAATTAAAAATGTACTTCCTGGGAGATCTATGATGCATATATTTTAGGGCCATTAAATAAATATTTTAGGAGCTAGTGTCTTTTGCTAAAAGATAAAACATGGGCAATGCTCTTTGAATTCCTCATTCTTTTCCACTGAAACAATCTTGAAATTCCATAATTTTAGTTAAACCTGTCAATGGCGGATTCATTTTTTTGTTCCTTGAGTTTAATTTTTAAAATGCTCTTGCTCCCATGATATTATGAGCTTTCGGTTGAAATAATTTCTTGTGATAATGGCAAGCCATCCATCTCACTTTGAACTTGCTTTGCGTTTTGTCATTATGTTCTTGGTTATTCTCCTTATCTCCTGGCTAACCCAGAATGTGAATGTATTGCAATTTTCAAATTCTTTCTAACAATAAATTGGTCAATTACACTCGTGCACATCAGTTTCTGCCTCAATTTTTTGCTTTAATATGTGGGATTCTTTTGCATTTTCAATATTCTGTTTGGATTCTTTGAAGGCAAAAAAAAATAAAAAAAAAATAAAAAAATAAAGCTTTTGGTTCATTTCTTTTGCACCGGTTATTGCACCTACAACACTTCTTAGGTGTTTTGAGGCATCTTGTGCTTCAGCAATTATTAGTTTATGTCAGGCATTTTCTTCTATAATGAATCTTCTTGATTGTGCAGAGATATATTTCCTCCCAACATAAGGCTGTATGTCCATAATGATGCGGTTGCAGCTTTGTCGTGTGGAACAATGGGAAAGCTTCACGGATGTGTTCTAATTGCTGGTACTGGGACCATTGCTTATGGATTTACAGGAGATGGCAGAGAAGCCCGGGCTGCTGGTGCAGGGCCTATCCTAGGTGATTGGGGAAGGTATATGCTTGTAGCAGTAGTGCTCTACTATCTATAACATTGAGCTCCATCTTTTCTCCTTGAAAGAAAAGAATTTTTAAAATGGAAAAGTCTAGAGTTATCTCATAAACGACCCTTGTGGATCAAGATATATCACTTTTTTGGGGTTTTCGAAGTTTCACTTTAACCATAGGCGTGAGGTGAGGCCTTGGCCTTCGCATCCATGCACTTCAATATATCTTCCAATAGATATATATAAAGGAGGAGAGTTTGCTTCATTTAACCAAAACCAAACAAAGCCTTTTAACGCTAGATGGAGTCGGCTACATGGATATTTCGACGCTATTGTGCTACATCGGAGAGTTTGCTTCTTTTAAGCTGGATAAAACATTATCAAAGAACACATATACGTTACTAGATAATGATCTGTATAGACATTTTATCCTAAAATGAGTTTCACAGGTTTCTTATTTGTTGGTTTAAAATACGTGTCATGCAGGGGAGAGAATTGTAGGACAAATTTAGATGTTAAGAATTGTGAGACTTTTGAGTTTTGGTTGAGGTTTGAAAGAATTTTGTTTGAGAGATTAAGAAGATAAAAGTGTTCTATAGAAGAGAGAGAACACTCAGCATCCATATCCTAAACAATAAACCTAATATCTCAGCACTCTATCAAGAACAGCCTGTCTGGACTAGGATTTCTAGAATTATTAGAATTTGGAAGAGATTTAGTAACTTCTTCAAGGACAGATTGAGGAAAACCGAATAAAGACTTAGCACCCAACTGTTAATAAACTATGGTAAGACCGTATAACTGAACTTTTGTTCATGTATTTGTTAAAAATGTTTCTTCTGCTCTTCTACATTTGTGCGTTTTTATGCTTTCTGTCAATTCTGTGTATGGTGTAAAGGTATATTTGCTGTATCTTATATAAAAGTGATTTTTTGTTCACTTGCAGTGGATATGGGATAGCTGCACAGGCATTAACTGCCGTGATAAGGGCATATGATGGTCGTGGTCCAACTACAGCGCTTACATATAATATCTTAAGAACACTCAATCTTTCTTCTCCAGATGAACTTATCGGGTATATGCTCCAAAACTAACTAGTATGTGATTCCTGCTTGATTTCTCTCTCTAATACCTTATGATTTTATCTCGTTATTCCCTTACAAGGTACTTATCCATCTCTCAGTAAAGACTACTGACTTTTGTTACTTTTCATATCTGTGGATTTTTTTTTTGTCATTGGACTAAATGCTTAAGTTGTTACACACCCTTTCTTTTTCTTGTTTTGCACCTATGTATGTGTCTGATTGAAATGTGGTTTAGAATATTTGATGATAATTTAGTGGGGAAAAATGATTTAATAGACATTTTCTGATCCTAGATACAGATTAAGTGATTCGATATAATTTTTGGAACAGTTAATCTGAAATTTTATTTAGGAAGAATAATGTATCCTGCTGGAATTTCATAGTTGCACAATAAGTGCCTAAATGTATCTTTTGTAACACCTGATATTTACTTGACACGGTAGATTAAACTTTCTCCTGATATTCTTTCACAACACATTCTCTTATTTGTATTTAGGTGGACCTATGCAGATCCGTCTTGGGCTCGGATAGCTGCACTTGTTCCAGTTGTTGTATCATGTGCGGAGGCAGGTGATGAAGTTGCAAACAAGATCTTGCAAGATTCCGTTGAAGAGTTGGCTTTAAGCGTGAAAGCTGTTGTTCAGAGACTTAGTTTGTCTGGAGAAGGTGTGACATATATACTACAGTTTTGAAAGAAAAAGTCCCTCCCTTGGTGCTAAATTTTTTTAAATAGGGTTTTCTCTTAATCCTTTACCTCATAAAGAATTTGACTTTTATCCTGGTCTATATATTTCAGCATTTGATAAATATTATAATATAACTACATCATAGTAAGATGGTGGAACACATTTGGGATGTCAATATGACTAATCTGGTTTGTATCTGTAACCCGGCATGGCTTGTAAGTAAACAACATAATTGATTTTAATGATATAGGAATTGTTGAAACCTGACTGTTCCATGATATAGTGTTAAAATATACACATTTGTATTACAGTTTTGCCTATTCCTGCTTTGTTGGATAATTTTCTACTAGCAGGATCTAATACAAATTCCATGGACGGCTGGTAGCTATCATCGATGTAGCTTGTTTCAGGACAAAAATGTGTGGATTATTAATCCTGTGCAGATATTTTCTTGTTGCAAGTAATAATGGCTAACTGCTTATATTGAAAAAGTATAATCCTGTGGTAGCTCTACTGTAATTTTATTTGGTTGGTTGGGATAATTTTAAATGTTTGTTAATGCAGATGGAAATCATTCTTTTCCCCTTGTAATGGTTGGTGGTGTCCTTGAAGCAAATAGAAGGTGGGATATTGGAAGAGAAGTTGTAAAATGCATCTCGAGAGACTACCCTGGAGCAATTCCAATTAGACCCAAGGTATGCATCTGGCCTCATTTCCACTTGTGTGATCAAGCAACTGCTAATTGTTATAGTGCAGCCTTGTGTAGGTTACAGTCATATGACTCATACCCTTGGGCTTGTTACATGCTAACAGCTGCAGAAAAATTTAAGAAGCTATTACACCATTGGAATTGTGAATTTTACAAATTACAATTTGAGCAGTATATGTTACAATTAGATGTTAGCAAGACATGGAAGACATGATTAGATAGTAGGTGATGCATGAGCACTGCAATTAAGGTTCCTGATATCCTCTTAATTCAAGAAAGAATTTTTTCGTTATTCATATGAATTGGACTTGGTTTTAAGATTAGTATGCGTGGTCCTCTTTGACACATGGGCTCATAATTTTAACTTGGAGAATTTTTCTGGAGAATAATTTAGAAGATGTATAGTTTTTCTGCAGTTCTTTAGATATTTATTATATATGTGGTATTTTCAAGATACAATGGTGAGTTGAAATATAGTAATTTAGATTGTTAGTATACTAGGAAAGCATCTTTTAAATGCTTCTTGGGTTAAAATTAAGAAATTGGTTAGGAAGTATTTAAATCTTGTTTGTTGGGCTCAAACACTCTTCTAGGCTTATAAAAGGTAGAAAATAGTTAAAAAGTATTTTCTTGTTTGTTGTATTTGAAGGTTGATTTCTTCTCCATTCTTTTGATATGATTTTGATCGATTTGATATAGGAAAAGGCAAAACAAAATAAACATTTTTATTTTAGATTAGTATTTTCATCTTTCTTCTACACCATTCAATTTGCATATGAAAGAGTAACTGCTTTGAAAATGGATCGGATGCAAGAGAGATGAAATAGTGTTTTAGTCCGCCTACTTTGATTGTGAAATAACCCTCATCAAGTTCACGTCTCAGGGTTTTATATCATTGTTGCTTCTGAACTAGAGTTTCAGTTTGGGAGAGCTTCTATGGTTGTGAACTTCAGGCTTTCTATTGGTTGTACATGACACTCACTTTTGTATACGTTTTGTCTAACTCTTGAGCGATGTTTGAGACACATACATGAGGGAAAGTTCTAGAAACTCCCTTGTGACACCTAACCACTGATTGATTTAAGGTTTTTAGTTCAAGGTTTTTATTCATTTTCTCAGTTGTACGGCAACTGGGCAGAAACATATAATTATTCCATCTAAGAAATAGTTTCAGAATTAGTAATTAATTATTAAACCTAGTTTTAACTTTTAAGGTTCCATTATCGGATTACAATATGTACCCAATTAAAGTGAATATGTTACAAATCCACGGCCAATGTTGTCTTGTATCAACATCAGGTGGAGCCTGCTGTGGGGGCAGCATTACTGGCCTGGAATTCATTCATGAATGAAAGATGACAGTCACTGATTCAGAAGAGTTCAATTATACAGTCGCAGACAGATTGGAAGAATGGAAACCTTCAGTGAAATGAAAAATAAAAAAGCAATTGAAGCAGATTTTCTCTCCATATGATCTCAGGTATTTACAATGAAAGTGTCAGGAGTCTGAATTGAGTTTTGTCAATGTTTCATAAAAGTATTTGCACATGATAGTGTGAACAATTCTGATAAGAATTATGATGAAATCGTGGCTCTCTGCTTGTGTTGTTGCATTGGCATTATCTGGTGTGTCTGGTTTATCTTCTTTTTGTCTTCAGATCTTTATATAATCAAGAAGAATGCAAAGAATTTATTCCTAACTCTGTAGCAATGGAGGCCTTGAGCCCAATTGAAATGTTTAATTCTTCTCCCATGTCAATATCTGCCTATTTGAAAAATTTTCTTCTATCTTCTTTTGTTCAGAAGAGAAGAATAATTTTTCTTTTGTTTACTTCAAAAAGTTAATGACATTTATAATAATAGTTCTTCTCTTCTCTTATGTAGATGTCCGCATGAAATTTCTGCGGGGACACACGAAAAAATACATGTGTCAAGAAAAAAACAAAAAAATAAATATTTTTTTCACCTGTCCGTATGAAAATTATCGGCACCTTATAATTTTCAGTTATAATAGTTCTCTTTAATAGTTATTACAAAAGACAGTCACGAAACCTAACATACCAAACATTTTAAATTGCAAGAAAAGTTGACTTAAATTGGATTGTGAAATTTCTTTGACGGCCAGTTTTTGATCTCCACCACCATGTCATCTATCATTTTATTATTCAACAAATTTTTTATCTTTTCATTAAAAATTCAGCCAAGTGTTCTCTAAATCTCTAATTCCAATAAATCTTTCAAAGTATCTTTGCTAATGTTTCCACCGCCACGTTGAGATGGATGATACAAGGTAATGAGGATGTAAGAAAACTTGTATGAAGTGTCTGCCAAGATAAGCAATAGTTATTTCTTGACGCTCTTGCTCTGGAATTGCAGGGGACCTTAATGATAAGTGAGTATAACAATTCCAAACATTCTCACCAAATGTATGCAATACAAGAGATGTGATGAAAATTCCTAAACTCATCGAGTCCATCTAATGTACCTCTGGTACCAGCGACTAGAAGAAATGCAGTAAATATAATAGATTGTATGCCCATCCGTTTGATGGATAAAGTCGATCATATAAATTCTTATTTTGTTGAATCTCTTCAATAAGGTCGCATCGTACTTGACCCCAACCTTCTTCGCCATACCTGATTAGTACGGCTATTGCTCTAAATCCACAATGACCATCAACTTGAACATCAATAGTGTGAGAAATATAACGTTGATATGCCACAAGTAATTTCTTAATATAGGTGTCACAGATCGGTGGAACTGGAGACTGATCATAGGTTGATCTCCTCTCATGGATCCCTCTCACTCGAGTCGTTATAGTCGGTTAAGTGACCCTAGATCCTGAAGTTGATGTATATCCATAAGAAGGTATGCGATGTTTGCTTTGCTCATCTCTGCCTGTAGGTTGACCTCTATGTTCAATGTTGTACGAAGGGACTCAGATTGTGTTTTAAGATGGATTCGCCATATCGAGAAACTTGTCCATCCTATAGTCTCGCATACATGGATCCATCCTATCTAATATTTCAACAACGTTTGATGTCCTGTTAGGCCGTGTTCCATCGTAATTGAACCCACGTACGTGTATAGATAACCTCCTCCAATGTGCGGCAATACTTTATATCGAAATTGGAATGGAAATGTGAAGATAATATGCAATATCGTGCTCGCATGACAATTCGTATATTATTTTGAATGAATAGTTGCACATGCCGGCTAGTTGGTGAGATGTTTCCTCAATGCATTTCAGCTGAGCATAAATTGACTCCATCGCCTCTAATAAAATCTGATACCTCATTTGATTACAAATCTCCTCATGTAAATGTGTATGGCGTGGAATGTTCAGAGATTTCTCGAATGACTTCTGAATGTCCACAAACTGAATTCTCAATATCTTGTGTATTTTTTCAAAAGGTGTTTGTAGGGATGACATGATATCTCTCAAATATAACTTCAGTCTCGAATGTGCAAGCTTTGCATTTTAATTAAAAAATGCATTGTGTGTTTTTATTAGCAGCACAATAATGAACAAAATTGAAATAGTAAAGCCATAAAGTAACTATACATTTGACTTGAATTGCTCCTCATGTGCATACATGTATCAATCCACGCTGAAACAAATCGGTCTCTGTAAGGGTGTAACCATGTCTCCTAAAGATAATTTAGAACGCCATTGAATTGTCTAAACTCCTCGCGTATCACCTCTCATTTATACTGGTAAGACCACTGTGTTGATGAATTAATAAGGGAGTGCCATGATGAATAAAAGTGTTTCCACTGCACACTAAGCATAGGACTGTATTTCTTCATTACGCACTGATTTATGTGCCAAATACAAAGAACGTGACGTGCAATGAGAAAATATGTTTCAATGGCTTTAATGAACCCCGAATCCCAATCTTTAACAAATACTAATGGAAACGATGCCCATTTTCCAACCATCAATTTCTTCAAGATTGATAATGCCAATGTCATTTGCCGCCGTCTCATTACTCAGATATGCGAACATAAGCGAGTAAGTTCGCATTGTGGATGTGATACCAACACCTCCAATAGTGGTATCTGATACTCATTAGTCTTGTATGTGGTATCAATGATCAACACAGACAGAAATTTAACAGAAGCTCTAGGCTTTTAAGATGAACCCAAAAAATATCTACTATTTCATTGGTGTCTGGATTTGTAAGGAAATTATGAAGACATTTTTTCTAAATTAATTGATCCAAAACATATTGATTAGAAGTTAGACCACTCCGTTTAGCTTCTTTGATTGTGAAAATAGCATTGTAAATACTTTTGATTCTCGTAGTATTTGACGAGTCGCTTTCCTTTAAAATACTAAGAATTTCACGAGGAGCGGTACTGCCGGTCATGTCGAGCACAAATTATTTCTCTAATTATTTTAGCCTAGACGGATATTCATGGCCATCAAGATATTCTACTACTTGATGGTTATGGAAATCACATGTAACCTTTAATCTCCACATAACATCGTCTAGGGGTATTAGTATACCTCGCAGCTTAAATAAACATTCACATTTTTTAGTCTCGCTATTTCTTATTATGGATTGACCATCAACAAGATACCCTGGCGGTTTACACTTTCCTCCTCTTTCACACGTAAGATGATATTTTGGCAGCTTGCCGTCTTTTAAATTGGCAAAAATTTTAATCACTACCACATACTATTTATAGACAACTCTTTTTGCCCAATTTATCATATCTTCTCTACTTTCAAAAACCTATATAAAAAAAAAAGATAATGAAGATGTATAAATAAAAAATATGCATAATTTCTCTACTTTCAAATTAAATAACGAATATGCATAATATAACGATAATAACTAACCTGGTCTGTAGTAAATTCAGTGATATAATCGCGATTATTGTTAGAGATGCTCTTCCCATTTAGACCATCATTCTCACATGACCAACTATCTGAAAATAAGCTCAAGTTGTAGTTATTCATAATGTTTTACTAAGATGATAACTCTATTATAAGAAGAGAGAATGATACACTGAAAGGGAAAAGAAAATGAGATGAGAGATGCTCAAATGGTCTTACTTTCAAACTTGCAAACTATCTCTTTATATAAGAAGTAAACACAAATAAAACAAATAACTTTTAATAAAGTAAAAGTAGATATGGCTTTTGATTTACGAAAGTAAATAAGATAAACAACTTTTAATAAAGTAAAAATAAAATCAGAATCAGAATCAACACGATTTTTAATAAAGTAAAAGTAGATATGGATATTGATTTACGAAAGTAAATAAGACAAACAACTTTTAATAAAGTAAAAATAAAATCAGAATCAGAATCAACACGATTTTTAATAAAATAAATAAAAAATATGCATAAAAAATATATGAGATTTTTTAAACAAATAGAATATCAAAAAATAAATATCTATTAAATAAGTAGTGTTAAATAAATTAATAAAGAATAAAAAAATTAAATGAATAAATGAACACAAAATAAATAACAATAAATAAGAAATTTGTAATATTTATTAAACAAATAAAAAAATACATATATAAAGAGCAAAAAAATATAAATTTTAAAAAAATTATAAAATTATAAAATAAAAATATTTAATTAATAAAATTAAATAAGTATGTATGTTATTTGTGTTGGGGTTTTAGCGCGGGAGTAGCGAAAGCTCGTGGTTCGGGCGAAATCGTAACTTTAAAACTTTTAAAATTACCAAATAAATTATTCAATATCCAATATGAATAATTCATTCATATTTCACCTAAACATATTTATTCGATATCAAATAACGACATAAATATGTTAGAAACATCCCGAAACTTTTACGAAAATATTTTTCCGTAAAATGGCATAAAACACGTTTTTTTGTCCGAACCGACCAACCAATACACTTGAGGGCTGCCCAGGTCAGCCCCAATAGTACTTGGACAGTTCATGGGCTGCCCAAACAGTAACCAATTCACTGTTTGGACAGCGGACACCCGATAAGCCCGAAACTCACCCAATAATGCCGTTTTTCACCGTTTTCACATATTTCAACTCTGAAACAATTTTCGGAAATTATTCCAATGCCCAAAACAAATCCAATATATTTATACAACATACTTTTCATCACCAAAATCACAGAAATTCCATATCTGATTTGGTAACCAAAATATCATTTTTCATGGTTTAAATCCAATTTTATCAACATTAATCATATCAACATTAACACCAACCAAAGCCACCACCTATGAAGAACTCAAGAAAAATTCTATGAATTACAAGAGTGGTCATAACACTCTAGAATAACAACAAGTCATCAAATGATAAAATTGAACTAATATTACAATAATATTTTCCAATCCAACTTTACACATGCATCTAGCCTCTAAATCAAAAAGCCCCAAAATATAATAAAGGAAGAAACCCTAGAACTTGTCTAGATACTCAAGAACAAGAAACAAACTTTCTAAGTTTAAGAGTTATGAAAATTACCTTCAAATCTCCTAAATTCCTTAAACGTTTTCTTGATTTTCTTCACTTTCTTCCTTGATTGTTCAAGAAAATTTTGAGTGTTTTTTCTTTTGGTGGATTTCGGCCATGGCTTCCCTTAGATGAGAAAACAAAATCTTCTCACTTTATAAAGCAAGTATAACCGACTTGGGGGGGGGTGTGAAGGGTATTTTGGTCATTTATCACTTTTAATCTAATTAAATAATAATAAGCTTTAAGTTAACAAATCCAATTTGTAAACTTCAAGCTTAATAGAATCATGCCACATGTAACCAATAATAATCAAACATATTGCATAACATTTATGTAATATTTAAATAATTTAATTATCTAGATATTTAATATTTAAACATCTAAATAATTAATTAATGCGATTATTATTATATATGTATTTTTATTTACATTAAATAACAAATGCATATATTAATGACATGTGTCAAAGTCTCATTTGACAATTAATTAATATGTATCAAATCAAATCTTATATCAAATACAAATACATATTAATTATTAGTTGACTGAAATGCCCCTAATACATGTATTTTCATTTAACCGTTTAAACGATTCGAGTTAACTCATTTAATTCGATGAAATATTATAAATAATCTATATTATTCATAATGCATTGTCCAAGTGCTCAACGAGTATACTTTATATAGTGAGACTCTCTAAGTTTAGATTTATCTGTCACATAATCCAATTTCGTGTCCATAATCCACCCACTCATGAATTATGATGACCACGGAAAATCTCGCTAAACTATGCAAGTCGAGCTCATTGCATACATATAATCCCTCTGTCACAGACTATCAATATTATACCGGGGATATAGATAAGAACGTCAAATCCCTAAGGTATAATATAGTCGACTTTTAAATTTACGATCTCTAAATAACACTCGGAACTCGTTTTCGAAGTATACCACGACCATGGATTTACTAGATCACAAATACGTACAAGATACATATGCCCTGTACATATGACTGATGGATTTTATCTGATACTCACAGGATATCATGAGCATCAGTCCACACCCAACGTACAGGCGAATGTATGATATAAATAGATCGGTGATGTGACTGCCATCAAAATATGGAGGATAACTCATATATCCACAATGATATCTCAAGTCGAAGGACCACTATGCTACTCTACTCGAGAAGATTCCTATTGACGTTGATGTACCATCTATTAGGAAATTTTCGGTGAGTCGTTCAGTGTTTATCAAATAAACGCCTACATGTCTATACGAGTCTCTCAAGACTCATGGTTCATTGGGATAAACCATCAGACCAAGTTTCAATATACGACATGTACTGGTCTCAGTAGATTTTACTAACCGATCCGTGTCAGTAAATCTTGACCAGAAACTTTATTTGATAATATACTTCTAGTAGTGACACTTCCCAATGTC